>JAODLL010016195.1:0-27623 GCA_026546735.1 Forbesichthys agassizii | reverse complement strand
GGCAATCCAATCCCTGTACGCCCAAAGCGTGAGCTGTGTACGGATTCTCGGCAGTAAGTCGGACTCGTTTCAGGTGGTGGTTGGTCTCTGCCAGGGCTGCGCTTTATCACCAATCCTGTTTGTGATATTCATGGACAGGATATCGAGTGACCGATATTTGGTGGTGGTTCCCGCGGGACCAGAGAATTTGTGCGAATTATAGGAGTATCACATTTCTCAGCCTCCCTGGTAAAGTTAACTCGGTGCTGCAAAGGAAAGTTCGGTTAATAATCGAACCTCAGATTGAAGAAGAAAAATGCAGATTCCGTCCTGGTTGTGGAACAACCGATCATCTGTTTACTCTCACAAGGATCAGAACCAAGACTGTGCGTAGAGGTAAGCCCCACCAGATCTAAATGGTAGCGCTACACCTCCCGCACAAATGAAGTCTCCTTCCTCCACAGCGAGGTGACGTTCCACGTCCCCAGAGCCAGTCTCTGCCGCTCGGGTCTTGTCCGTGGAGGCCCCTGACCTTTGCTGCCACCCATGTAGCAGCGCACTTGACCCCCATGGTTCCTCCCACGAGTGGTGGGCCCATAGGACGAGGAGGATGATGGTGCCATGCTGCTTTTCGGTGTGCCCAGATGGGCTCTGTGGCAAACCCAGCTACCAGGCGCTCACCAGCGAGCCTTTCCTCTGGCTCCAGACGGGGGGCCCAGCCTTCTTCCGGCAAGATCATTTCTCCAATTTTATGATTTTTTATGAAGGGTCTTTTATACCATTTTTTTTCTGGCCCCTTCCCTGAGACCACTTTGCCTTGGGAGACCCTACCAGGAGCACAAAGCTCCAGACAAGAGCTCTCAGGATCATAGGGACACACAAACCTCTCCACCACGATAAGGTGATGGTTTCCGGAGAGGCAGTTAGCATAGTTAACACAGCAAATTCCAGGTCCTATGACAACATATCTTCTGTGAAATTAAAAAGTACTTTAGTAATAGTATTAGAGAACAATATTATTTAATGAAGAGAAGAAATATAACATTAAGTAACGAAAAGTAATAGCAGCATTGCTTAATATTTTCAAACATGATATGCAAGTGCAACACATTTAGGATATTATGAATTGTATCTCTGATATTACCTTAATCTAAAAAATGTATAAAGTTATATTATTTCATAATAAAATGCAGTTTTAATTACACACAAAACTGACAAAAACATATACGCAAATTTATGTTCACCCGATTCCAATCGGAATAATAGGACCATGTAAACACAGCAATTGTTGCCTCCCCTTTGTGTTTCTAATTTGATTATCTTATCAGATCCACGTGTTTCTGTCTTGCCTGTTGAGATGATTATTGGTTTCACCTGATCTTTATTTAAGCCCTTGTCTTTGCTCTGCTCCTTGTTGGTCGTTGTTTGATGTTAGTGCTTGTGTTTGTGTCCTGCCCTTGCTCTGTTCATCTGTTCTTTGGCCCAGCAGAACCGAAAGCCTCTTTATTGTTTCAAGTTCTTGTGCTGTACACTTGGTCCCAATGCCGATACAATCCCAGATTACTACTGCATTATTTACATGTAAGTAGTAGAAGTCATAAGAGCAGTAGGATCCAATAATCTACTATAATATGCATCTAAATGCATACTGTATGTACTGTAGCCAATGCACCCAAATGATTTGTTAAAGCATGTAACAGGATATTTTCTCTTTGTGGGTTATGTGTCAGTCATCCTGGCAGGCTATTATAATATAGGAGTGGAATGCAAAGAAAAGACAGTGTGTCATTGTCATGTAATTAGAAAAGTGGCACTTTTCAGGTACATTTTCTGCCTCTCCTGTCTATTACAGGAAAAGTCATTTGAAAGTGAATGGCATTTTGAAGCTGTCATTTTCCCAATGATGAATATTGCTGGCATTGGCAACAAAAATCTGCTTGCGTGTATAACTGTCTACAGCTGACAGCAATAAATGTCATATTATGGATGTACATTTCCTAAATGCAGTGCACATTTTGAGCTGGACTTCACCAATGCTGCAGCAGCTAAATTTTAGTCTCAATATGTGTACAATACATACATACCTATAGTGTAATCCAATGCTGTGCATAGCAGCTTTGCAACATTATTTATATAGCCTCATAACTCACTTAATTAAATATGTGGTAGAGGCTACAATGTTAGGTCTGTTATTGCCTTTATCCTATATTATACAGTATATGAGGGGTACTGTAGGCATTTGAAAGTTGCAATGCATTATTTATCCCCAATTCAGTTGAACATTTTTTCTTTAATCGATTACTCCTATGGTGCCATCTTCAAAGGAAGCTTATTGAGGACTAAGACTGAGGGCACTATGTGACATGTGTGACACTAGAAATATGATGTTACTGCCATAGAGAAAATCAAATGGAAATTATTGATATCATCATGTTTGTTGGCATACCACTATACAAGTTCACCTACTCCCTTACCATATGGTTTCTCATAACAGGTCAATAGGCTATAGGGCAAAATGTGCTCCTGAGTATTCCATCAAGCCATGGTATAGAGAAATTCAGGCTTATTTCAATAAGTCTCACTAACGTAAGTGAGAGACCTGTTCCATTACTGTGGTTAAGGAATTCCTGCTCAGTAACCAGCATATGTACTAGCCTGCTCCCTCCCTGGCTAATTGTTGAGCTTAATTTCAGGATCCTGAAAGAATATTCCTTGTCTTCACACGTTCTCATCACTTTAGTCATGTTCACCTTAGTTTCTCTGTTTGAGAGCTCATTTAGCACATTCATTATTTCTGAATGATATCACAAGAAAGAAAAGCACATTTAGCCTAATATACTGTATTTTCCAATAGGCTTAAATTAATTTAAGAAACTACTATTTTGAGTGCTTTTCTGAAATCTAGCCTATTGAAATAACTTAGAATTTAGAAACATTGCTCGCTACAATACTTTAGCTATTTAACAATGTGAAGAAAAAAAAAACACGTGAGAACTAATGCCGATGATGTCACCAAAGTCGACGAGAGTATTTGTGTATTAGTGCTCTAATACAATTATTGTAAGAAAATGTAAACCTTTACTGTACTCCAACACATCTGAACAAGCAATACCAACATTAAAGTGAAACATTTTCTAACTTCAAATCAAAACAAACTCCCTCAGAAGCTCCGCCCCATGCACTGCAAAGTCAAGCGGCATTGTTGTTGGGAGCGGTGTTCGCCACTTTGTTTGTGTTCAGGGCTGCCAAGTTTCACAACATGTTCAGAGTGAGATCATATGGAGGCCCATAAAGGACTACATGAAATGAAAATGCAATCCCAAATAGCATTTTATTTGTCAAACAATTTCCCGCTTTGTAGAGGACACAATTTAAACTTGAATGCAAGCCCAAATAACAATTTAATTTTCAGAGAAATGTGCTTTGCAGCAGACCATATTCAAATGCAATAAGCTAAACAGCGCCCCCCTTCAAATGAAAATATATTTTTAAGTCATCGCGCGCTTTTATGGACAAAACTCAACTTAAATCTGCCAGGCCTCTCAACAAGGTGGGTCTTCAGTTATGACGTCACTTCCTTGTTGTTTTTCAGTACGCACAGAGAAAGGTATGATGAAATTTGCAGAGATTTGAACACACATCGTCCGTGTGTTGAACTTAACACAAACAATTGTTATAGCAGTATTCCCAACCTATTTAGCTCCAGTAAATATAGTACATTTTTGTCCTATGTCTGTTCAGCTTTGTTTAGGTTAACAAATAAATATGGTAGCGTATTGCTAGTTGATAGTGCCCCAGTATTCAGGGACCACAGCTCTACTGCGCGAACTAATAAAGAAAGATGTGCCGTTGGCGTGGACGCAAGGCTGCACAGCGGCCATACAGAAGCTGAAGGACCAACTCATTCCTTCCTATTTTGTCCTTGCCTATTTTGACCTCTCTAGCCCCACAATCATCACTTGTGATGCCTCCAACATGGCAGTCGGGGCCGTTATGTCCAAACTACACCAGGGGACATTCGCCTGACGTGACCTTCAATGCAGCGAGTGGAAGTACTCGGTTGGGGAGCGAGAGGCACTTGCATGTGTCTGGGCATGTGAGCGGTGGCAAATGTTCCTGTATGGGTGGCCTTTCAACATTCGGACAGACCATCAGGCCCTCACTACCCTGCTGGCGGCATCAGGCACGGGGCACATGCCCCTCAGGATTCACCGCTGGTCTGAAACACTACAGCAATATAACTTCTCCCTGACATTCACTCCTGGTTGAGTGGCGGTGAATGTGGTGGCGGACCTGCTCTCGGACCTTCTCTCCCGCGCAACACCCATTCCATTCCTGAGCTTGGTTAACACCACGGTCGAGCCAGACATCATTCACATGCTCCATTCCCCTCTTCAAGCTACAGTGTCGCTCCAGGACCTGAGTCTGGCGTCTGAGCAGGACCCAGTGCTCTCACAGCTGTGCACCTTCATCCGGGCTGGATGGCCCTCAAAGGTACTGGAGGAAATAATGCCATTCCATCGCGTCAGAGCAGAGTTGTCGTGTTAGAACGATGTCTGTGTGGTTCAGACAATGGCGCATGAAGGTCACCTGGGTATCATCAGGGTGAAGCAGCGCTGCAGGAATCTGGTGTGGTGGCCTGGTATTGACAGCGGCACTGCTACGCACACTAATGCACTACCGGGCCAGGCAGCTCTCCAGCACTTCTTATGACATGTCATTGGCTAGACCAAGGCCCCATTCAGCCCCAGGAGTGAAGCCAGCTACGCCATAGAGTCACAAACAGCCAGAACAGGTTCGACAAGAAGCGAAGGGTGAGGCGACTTTCCCTTGTAACTGGCGACTGGGTTAGGGTCAGGCGAATGTCATTCTGGTTCAACCCATTACAGATTACCGGACTCCTGGGGCCATCCACCTTCTGCCTGGGCGATGGCTCGAGGTGGCATGCAAGCCGCCTCGGGAAAGTGACAGAGCACTGCTCCACAGACCAGGAAGGAAACTCTGACAGGAGCTGGAGCTGACTTTGATTTTCCAGCAGAGCCACCACCAATGCCAGCAGATCATCCAGTTGGGGGTGACCCCCCAGGGAACTCAGAGGCACGCCCAATTAGATCTCGCCTCAGGCCTGGATATCTAAAGGACTATGATCAATTTTTAATAAATAGTAGTTGGAACATAGCCTGTTACGTGTAGCCATCTGGCAGTCTACCCAGATGGGCTAGGTTCAGGAAGCTATCCTCTATTTTAGGTTTCATAGGTACCCTGTAGAGGGGGGGATGTTATGTTAGGGGTGCATATTGACGTACACACTGAAGGGATGTTACGATGACTGGTTTTGAGATGGTCAGCCGACCGTAAAGTGTTGTTGAAACGCTCATGGCAATAAACACATTGGCTAGTTGAACTCAGTGTCCGGTGAATTATTACTAGTTATTAGGACATAACAAGGAGCATAAAATGTCCCATTTAAGCTAACATTTTAGAATTTATTTTGTCTGTCAACAATTCAGTTTGTTTACATCTTATGTTTGCTGTTATGATAGTGAATAATTGTTTGGTGATGGTGTTTATCCTATACGCAATGGCAGAAAAAAGCTTTTTAAAGTTTCGGGTAAACATAGTATTTGATTAGGTTTTGCACACAACCATTATATCAGCCTTCTGCACAGCCAAATATTATATATTCAACAGACCTTCAGGAATGATAACTTGTGTGATAATGGCAGAAACAATTAGTATAAAAAACCTTCACTCTCTTGGAGTTTGTAATTGTTAAAATAGAAGCCTGAACAACAGATGTTCCCGAGACACTAGAAAGCCTTGTGGTTAGTTGATGGCACTAAATCTTTTAAAGGTGTATGGTTTAGCTTCTTCAAGGGGATTATAGATGCATGTTAGTGCTTTTCTCAATTGCCTCAGCAATATGCCTCAGGAGGGGGAAAGATGACTGTCGTGCCCATACAGGACAGGTGTTTGCAAACACCCTGGATAGAAATAACACCACAAAGTGACTGAACATGTTATTAACATTAGGTCTCACTGTATTTATGATTTTACACGTATCAAAAAACTTTTAAAAAGTGAAGTTGCCCTCTGTAAAGCTCACTATATCCAAAACCAGATGTGGCACAATAACAATAGGCTGTAATGAAATGAACTAGGCATTTTGAGATGGAATAAAAGCATAAGCAACTCTATAGTGCATTGTCTTAAATGAGTGTAAAGACAAACAGGTGGAGAACACTGGCTTGATGTGCTGTGCACACTCTGCTGGGTGTGGACAAATAACTGGGAAGGACACATTTGTGTTGTTGTTTTATAGTGTTTAAATATTTAAATATAATTCTATGTTGCTGGTGGAATCAGCAGCATATGACAGCCTGACTTTACAGCATCTCAAACACCTGCCTGTCTTTACAGCTCCTGCAACACTTAGCTTAGTGCATCATCATAGATTTATTAGCTAATCACCGTCAGAGCCTATCAGGCAGGGTTAGCATTTTGTTATCAGACAGACAGCAAGTGGCTGTGTGATGTCCTCTCAGGCTTGGCTGGTGTAGAAGTCTTCTTATTGGCATGCATTGCTCTACACTTTATCTGTAGGTTAGTAGTTGTTGTTCTGCTCTGACCACTAAAAAAGTAGGCGGCCATCTGTTGGCTTTTTTTTTCATTTTTTTGTGAAGACCTACCAGAGGTTTTCTTTTGTTCCCTTGCCTTTAACTTTGTGTTAGTGGCACATTGATGTTTTGAAGCTGTTGACATTTCCATCCAAATCTGGCTGCAAAAGAGACAAATGGGAGCTGACCCTTTCCCCTCCTCTGCTCCTCGTAGCCAGACAGCATCTACAGTCCTCACAGCATTGCCGAAGCGTAGCACCAATCTGTAGCACTGAACCTGAGTGTGCTGTGAATGTTTTCTATGCCTGTTAACATTTACATAAAATAACAATGACAAGAATATCAAAATGTGCACCCCCTGAGCTCCGGGATATTTAGGTCCCAGCTTACTGTTTATATATTTTGCAAGCTTAGTTCAGTCGGACCAGAGCAACATCATTTTGATGTACAACAAAGCGTAAAAAGGTCTACATGTGATAGGCAAAGAGGATTTAGCAATGTGATGCCGTTTGTATCTACCCGGGTGTCCAGTAGCTCTGAGTGCAATATGCTAAATGGAATGTATTTATATAGCACTTTAATTTATAGTGCTTTACATTATTTGACACACACCGATGGGGGTGTCAGCTATGCAAGGAGACACCTGACCACCAGAAGCAGTTAGAGTTAGGTGTCTTGCTCGAGGACACCTCGACACTGAGGTACAGAGTTAGCGGGGTTCGAACCAGCGACTTCTTGATCATTGGGCCACTTGCCACCCCGGAATGACATGTTGTGTGCACTCTGTCTTTTTTGCAAGTATTCAGTTTGATGTTAAAGACTACGTAACAACTTTATTTTTCCCAAAATCTTATCAAAACATAATTCTAGTTTGTTTACCTTGTGGATAGTGCGTCATGTTACAACAAAGTTTTTAGTTATGCTTAGGTTTTTTGGTATAAATCATACATTCAGTTAGCTTAGCTTACCATAAGCCAAAGTCATTAGAGACCTATAAAATGTTTTCCCCCCAGTTGGTGTGGTTTTCAGAGTATGACACATTTTGTTATCACAGACAGGCAGTGGCTATGTGATGTTCTTTCTATTTTTAGTCAGTAAGCAAAATTTGCTCATATTAGCCGGTCTCTCAACAGGCAGTCCGGCAAATAAAAAAGTATATTAACTTAGAACCGCTGTCTTATGTAATATTGGTTTCAACCACAAGGTGAATTCCAGGCACAAATTGAGGAGCACACTTTTAAAAATAAGTCCTACTTTTGAAAAGGACCCAGTTGATCTGAATTGTACATGGAATATACTGTGATAACACTATATACAGTGATAAAGACAAACCACTGACAAAGCTTCACGTAGCAGTTTAATACGACACTATTCTGTTTAAGTTTTTGTAATTTTTGTAATTCAATTCCACCGATTCTTGGAAAACGCTCTCGTTCAGCAAGGTGCACTCAGCAGACATCAAATTGATCTCAACCTTTTGAATATAATTTTTTGACTTCCTCTCAAAATTAAAGTGGGAGCTCAAACAGCCAAATGATAATCATCACCAAAGTGGCTGACACAGTAGCATTTGGGCTATTGTCTGACAGCCCATTCAGTGTTTAATTCAAAGCACACTCTTGAGGAGTTGGGGGAGGCTAACCTGATGGAAAGGCGCTTCAGCTGCTATGTAGAACAGAGAAGTGGATACAGAAAAAGAGGAGAATGTGTGAAATGAACAGTAATTAATGTTAAATATGCAGAGCTAGAAGAAAAGGCCAGCCAGTGCTGCTTCCATTGAGCCTGGCGTTAATGGGAATATGATTGCATTTTCTCTTATTTCTCTCCTCATGGAGGTTCTTTGTCTAATTCAATCAATACTTCAGGGCACACAATACGCTCTGAATGGACGCTCTGAATGAGGCAAATCAAAGCAAAGCGATTTCGACAGCGAATGCAGCCGGCTTGACCCACAGCCTAATCAAGTGAAAAGCCTTGCTTTATTCTCAGATAGCAAGCTGGAATAATACATTTATAAACAAACTTATGGACAGCATTGTTACGTGACACATTAAAAACACTTGGCATCTCTCAGAAATAGTGTATCAAGAATGCGATGTCAATTTGGAATTCCTTCATTAGACTTTGGGCATACAGTGTGCAGTGACAAAAGACACATCCATATCTTTTCCCTCAAAGCTGTCACATTTTCACATGCTAAGAGGCCTTCAACTAGAACAGGAATATGACTGATACATTTCCTCTGGGCTTGAAAGAATTACTGTTTTTGAAGTGTTCGTAATGGGCGTATGGATTTTACACATGAAAAGCAGATAGTGTTTTTGTCACTCTGTTGTTATGTGTGTCGTAATTTCTCATATTTCCACATCTAAAAGTACAATTCATTATTGTTGAGATACTGTAAGTGTGTGTATGTTATATAACCCATGCATTTGTGTATGGAAAATATACTCAGTTTGACAAATGGATAATGTAAAATCATACCAAAAAATTGATGTATTTTTAATAAGCAATTTTCTCAGAGATGTCATTCATCTAATGCATAATTAAAGTTAGGAATTAGCAGTGAGCAGGTATGTGTAAACTGTCTGTCTTGGCTGGTTGATAAAGCACCCCTTCTCTTTTTATGGAGGCGACAAATATAATTAAAGAATTATAATACAAAATATAATACAAATATAAGTTGGCCATTTATTTGTATTCTTTTCATTGTGCATTATTGTGTGAAGCATTTTGTGACCTCTGTATGCGAAAAGTGCTCTACACATAAACGTTACTTACTTACATCCATGTTGAAACAATCTGCTGGGACCTTCAACATGTACAGCATTTAGCAGAAGATGTACTGTACTTGTAACGCTCCCCTGGTCTCGCCGGGGTATCACGACTGGAGAGGGACTACCCACATCCCCAGCGCCTCACGCCCACACGTGCGATCAGGCAGATTGCCGTCAGCCGTGTGGGCGTGAGGGCTTAAAGACCGGGGACTACGGGGAGGGGGTGTGGGTTATTGTTGATGTCACGTTGCTGTATTGGGGTCATGTTTTCTGTTAGTAGAAGTGTTACGGGACAATTTCCGCCTTTTGTTTGAGTTTTGTTTTAGAGTTTGCGTTCGTGGTTTGAGTTCCTTTTAGTTTGATTAAAGGACGAGCCGAGGGCTCGTGGCTTTTTCGACCTCACCGTTGTGTTTTCGTTCATTTGCACTCGCCTCACCTTTCCAGAGTTACAGAATAACCCACCTAAACAGGCGAGTGCAAACATGGACTCACGTTTTGCAGCGGAGACCGATCGCTTTCGCCGGATGGCAGAAGAGATCAGCGGCATGTGGGTTGGCAGGCTCTCCTCTATACCTCCGGCTGCGGAAGTGCGTGGCTTCTCCCACACTCTAGCGCCGGCCACGCCGGGAGGCAGCGCTTCTCCTCTCGGTTCCCCAGCGAGGGCCCATTCGGCACTTAAACAGTCGTGGTCCGGATAGGGGAGCGGCGCACGTGTGTCACCGCCCACTCAGTATCACGGCACTCCTGGCCTTTTCCCACCAGGGGGGGCAGCTTCCCGACTACCCGGAGCTCGTTGAGATGCTTTGGGCTGTGTTTGGGCAGGGCGAGGTTCGCGTGGTTACAAGCGAACTTACCCACCAGACCACAGGGGCTCACGGGCTCGGGTTGGTTGGGGGCTGTGCCGGGAGCCCGCTCCACGCCAGGGAGCCACTCCACGCCAGGGGTCCGCCGGAGCCGCCCCACACCGGCAAGCAGTGCCACGCCGAGGGTCCGCCAGAGCCGCCCCGCGTCAGGGTGTCGCCACTCGCTATGGGTCCGCCAGAGCCGCCCCGCGTCAGGGTGTCGCCGCTCGCGAAGGGTCCGCCAGAGCCGCCCCGCGTCAGAGAGTCGCCGATCGCGAAGGGTCCGCAGGAGCCGCCCCGCGTCAGGGAGCCGCAGCTCGCCAAGGGTCCGCAGGAGCCGCCCCGCGTCAGGGAGCCGCAGCTCGCCAAGGGTCCGCAGAAGCCGCCCCGCGTCAGGGAGTCGCCGCTCGCTAAGGATCAGCAAGCGCCGTCCCGCGTCAGGGAGCCACTCCACGCCAGGGGTCTGTCGGAGCCGCCCCGCGTTGGCAAGCAGTGTCAAGTCGGGGGTCCGCCGGAGCCGCCCCGCATCAGGATGCCAGTCCACACCTGGGGTCCGTCCCACGGCGGCAAGCAGTGCCACGCCAGGGGTCCGCCAGAGCCGCCTAGCATCATGGATCCACTCCACGCCAGGGGTCCGCCAGAGCCACCCCACGCCGGCAAGCAGTGCCACGCCGGGACCAGGCCGCAGCAGCTTCAGCCAGCCTCCTCCTCTGGTGGGCCTTCCACGCCGCAGCAGCTCCAGCCGTCGGCCTCCTCCTCTAGTGGGCCTTCCACGCCGCAGCAGCTCCAGCCGTCGGCCTCCTCCTCTGCTGGGCCTTCCACGCCGCAGCAGCTCCAGCCTTCGGCCTCCGCATCCGCCTCTGCTGGGCCTTCCACGCTGCAGCAGCTCCAGCCGTCGACCTCCGCCTCTGCTGGGCCTTCCACGCCGCAGCAGCTCCAGCTGTCGGCCTCCTCCTCTGCCGGACCTTCCACGCTGCAGCAGCAGCCGTCGGCCTTCCACGCCGCAGCAGCAGCCGTCGGCCTTCTCCTCTGCCGGGCCTTCCATCCCGCAGCAGCAGCCGTCGGACTCCTCCTCAGCTGGGACGTCCCGGCTTCAGCAGCCCCAGCCAGGACTTTCTGCCGCGGGACTTTCCATGCCGCAGCCGCCCCCGCCGTTGGAGTCCGAGGTTTGGCTGTTGCCATTGCTGCTGGAACCCGAGGCCTGGACATGGTCTCCGTCATTACCTGGGCCGCATCCTGATCCTGCCTCCGGGCCGCAGCCCGTTGGGAGTCTGCTCCACGCCGGGGTTCCGCTGGAACCACCCTGCGTCAGGGAGCCGCTCCACGCCGGGGGTCCGCCGGAGCCGCCCCACGCCGGCAAGCAGTGCCACGCCGGGAGTCCGCCGGAGCCGCCCCGCGTCAGGGAGTCACTCCACGCAGGGGGTCCGCTGGAGCCGCCCCTCTCTGGCAAGCGGTGCAAAGCCGGGGGTCTGCCGGAGCCGCCCTGCGTCAGGGAGCTACTCCAAGCCGGGGGTCTGCCAGAGCCGCCCCGCGTCGGCAAGCAGTGTCGCGCCGAGGGTCTGCCAGAGCCGCCCTGCGTCAGGAAGCCACTCCATGCCGGGGGTCTGCAGGAGCCGCCATGCGTCAGGGAGTCACCGCCTGCCAGGGCTCCGCAGG
Source organism: Forbesichthys agassizii (assembly GCA_026546735.1). Lineage (NCBI taxonomy): Eukaryota > Metazoa > Chordata > Actinopteri > Percopsiformes > Amblyopsidae > Forbesichthys > Forbesichthys agassizii. Next base: position 15,752 of record JAODLL010016195.1, on the reverse strand, counting down.
GGTCACAACCTGCCCGAGCGCCACAGGGCCTTCTTCTCCGCCGCTGGCTCTGGCCGCCTGCCCGGGCTCCGCCCAAGATCCGCAAATGGTTCTGGCCGCCTGTCCGAGCCCCACCAAGGCTCCGCCGGGGTCCCGGAGTGGGGGTTTCTACTCCGGCGAGAGGCGGCGCCAGGAGGCGCGCCTTTGGGGGGGGGTACTGTAACGCTCCCCTGGTCTCGCCGGGGTATCACGGCCGGAGAGGGACTACCCACATCCCCAGCGCCTCACGCCCACACGTGCGATCAGGCAGATTGCCGTCAGCTGTGTGGGCGTGAGGGCTTAAAGACCGGTGACTACGGGGAGGGGGTGTGGGTTATTGTTGATGTCACGTTGCTGTATTCGGTTAATGTTTTCTGTTAGAAGTGTTACGAGACAATTTACGCCTTTTGTTTGAGTTTTGTTTGAGTTTTGTTTTAGAGTTTGCGTTCGCGGTTTGAGTTCCTTTTAGTTTGATTAAAGGACGAGCCGAGGTCTCGTGGCTTTTTCGACCTCACCGTTGTGTTTTCGTTCAATTTGCACTCGCCTCACCAGCGTTACAGTACTGTAGATATGGAGGACCATTTACCCTTTCTTTGAAGATTACTGGCCTATTTCTTGTATTGCTACTATTGAATATTCAAGCCCATGTTTTATAATAAGTCTGAAGCCATGGCTTTTGGGACCACAGGTCTTTCTCGAGTTTTACTATTCAAAAAGGTAGCAGACTTGACTGCTTCACTACTCCACATTTCACTGTGTGATGCTCTACACATTGCTTCTCCATTGTTGTTCCTTTTGACAGCTACAGAATGATAGAACCATGTAAATACAAAACTACAGCTTGATAAAACAACATTTGTCAGCTCATATTACATGGTAAACAGCATGTAACATGAGCTGGCAAAATGCTTTACACCAATCCTACCATTAGCATTGTGGTTGAATGGATAGATGCATTATAAATATAATTTACCATATGATCCAAAGTGGCTGATTTACAGTTTTACAGTAGCTGCTCGTAATATATTCTATAGCAGTATTAGATAACTGACGGTAGGTAATTTACACCTGCCGTATCTGAATGTGCTTTGGAAAACTGTCTGCCTAGCCATTTGTAGCCTGTCGCTCAGACTATATTAACATTTTCTTAACTCTCCATTATTCAGTGTGACATTGACCCCTAGTTAGGGAACACATTCTTGCATCTGAATGCTTAAAGCTGGTGCCGAGCGCTGACATGTTTTGAGATCTGAATGCACAGACCCGGGGGCGGCCACAGAAAAACTAATGGCACTGTATCTGGGGGCATTTGGTTTATTGGTAGCTGAGTGCAGTAGTAATTGTACATAATTAGGGGCCGGTCACTCAGAGAGGCGTCGCTACGTACAAGAGCTTCTGTGTTTGTTTTTGTTTGGTTATCGCATACAGTAGCATGGATTAAAACACCCCCTCATGCAGAAACGTCTACTGAGAATGGCATTTACTGGATACACTTTAAGCACTGTGTGACCTAGGCATACAGTATTTTTCAAGCCTTTACTAGGCTAGGCTTGTCTAACATTTTATATTTATTGAAAAGTTCTGAGTTGCCACTCATTCTGTCTGACAACATTTTTACAAGAAAATAGGACACTGTGAAATTCATAATTCTCTCTGGGGCAATGGAACGCAGACATTCATTTGGTGGTCGGAATCTGGAACCGTTTCATTCTGTGCTTCTCTCAGCATGTGGGCAATGCTATTCACCCAATACCCCCACAAACTGAAACTAATACAAAAACAATTCCGCAAAGCTCAGAACACGGAGATCAAGGTTACCTGACACTTATGGCAGCATCAAATTTAAAAACAGACCTGAGCACAGCACCACAGAAAAATCCAGAATATTTATTTTACATCAAGTTGTGTTCTTAAACTAAAACGAATAATATTTTACCTTCCAGAGGCCGATAAGAACCAAACTCTGCTATAAGAAAATATAGACAATTTCCATTTGTAAATAACCAGTACAAATGATATAGGAACGGTTCACTCAAAATATAATCAAACTCTAGCTGTCTTTGTGAGACAAGATGCAATAAGACCAGGACCTGTGTGTGTGCGTGCATGTGTGCGTGCACATTGCTTTGACAGAGAGCAGATTAGAGAGAGCGACCACGTTGATTTGTGCCCCACAGAGGGCCAGCACTGTGCAGGATTAATCAAGGCAAGCTCCTATCCAGGCAGGTTAATTAGGGTTAAAGGATAATTAGGACGCCATTAAAAAGGCAGACAACCTCGAAAGACCCTTAATCTATACACTGGGGTGGGGCTGTGTAGGGCTTGTTGTTTGAAGGCATTGTCCGTGTGTACAGTAGGTCACAAACGTGTGTGTGTCTGTGTGCTCGTGCATGTGTGTAAAAAGGCAGTGTTTTGTTTTTTTTCCCCAGGTCATTGTTGATGCGTGACCTGAATACTAAACACTTTTGAGCCCCATTGAATGATCTAAATGTCCATTAAATCAAAAGCACATCCAAATACAGTATGCATGTTTTGTCACAAGCATTTACATACATTGATCATTTAATCTGTATGCATATACTATGGAATGGACCACTGCTGTATTGAATTTCTAATGAGGCCTACAGTGAGTGCACTCAGAAATACTGCATGACTAATCCCTCAAATGACTTTCACCATAACCAATAGGACATACATGTCTCAAAAATGACCAAAGACATTTTCTTTGGCCTCCTCCAACTAAACAAATTGGTCTCATTTTGCACTAGCAAATGTGACCCCAGAATGTTCCAATGACAAATTGGAATTGATTTGAGCTCTGGCTGAGATTTCTGGGGTTGTGACCCCAGATGCTAAAAAGCATTTTCTGCTTTAGCATTCTGAACCATAGTTTCTACCTCATGGGTAAGAGTTTACAACAACCGTTAAATCACTTTCTACAGAAATAGATTTGACTGTAGTCAACTGCACAGGCATTTAAATTAATTTAAACATTATGTTTATATAATTATCAGTTGTTTCAAAGAAACATAATATGAACTTTGGTGCCAATAAAATATCAAAGATTATAAATAAACTACTGTCACTAGGATCTAGGAAGGGAGACGTGGTCCTTTTATCATTAAATAATGCCGTAGTCATACGTGTATGAAAAAAGCAGCTTGGCAAATACAGCAATAGTAAGGTTGTTGGCTATATTCCGCCATTTTATTATTTCTGTCTTTGAAGGTGTTATCTGGGAGCCTCCTAGGAGCTGATTGCAGCCTGACGAGGTAATTCCATAGCCGTGATAAGGATCTGGATAAGCATAATGAGGTTTGGAGGTGTGAAGTTTGTGCTCATTTTGAATGGAGATGATGATTCTCTGTGACTCCTCTACTTATTTACAGCCAAGGCCGTGGCAAGGAATTTCAATGGCAACTTTGTTTCATAGAACGGACTCTCCCATTGTTCCTGAATAGCTGTGCCTGTACTGTATGTGTATAAATAATAACAAATCACACAGATTGTATTGATGTATATATGGCTGGTAGAGGGCTACTGGTTTCACTTGTATCGCACATCAAATCATCCTGTGATATATATATATTTGGGTGGTTAGCGGTTTTAGCCTTGTTTGTTTCTATTATTATCTGTGGACACTTGACAGTGGAGATGGCCAGTACTCTAAACAGAATTGTTTAATTAGATTTTTGTCACAAACAATCACCACAGTTGGAGGAGATGAGAAAATGAGGTCCAGGTCTAAATTGGCCAGAATTCCTCTTTACGCCTCAGGCGAGAAAGAAGAAGTGAGCAGCATTTTGACAATTCCCAAACTTGTCACAGAGCGTTTGTAAATAATATCAGTTTGTGAAGTAGGGATGAGCCATGATTGAGTGGACTGAGCTAAGGATGGACCCCAGGTTGGTTACATACACTTTCATAATGAGAGACGTGGGATCGAGGGACTTATGGCTCGTGAGGACTGTGGACATGTGACATTTCATCAGTTCCCTGGACTATTACGTTAACCTGTGTTTTTGACAGGCATCACATATCACATACTGTATGACGCCAACTGAGGGACTGTCATGTGCATCGTGTTGGGACCTACGTACAGTACATACTGTTGTGCCCTCCTATTTCTTTGTATTTATTGTGTGGAGCAACCGGTGGTCTCTATAGGACCCTATAATTGTGTGGTTGTATAGGTAAATACAGTATATGATGAGTGTTAGAAGGGCTTGAAGTGGCTGTATGGGACGTTTAGAGAAAATATACATGATAAGAACCTGTTGCTGTAGCTACCTGTGAGCTGGTTATCTTGTCCTGCCCAGTATTAGACAGCCAAATCAAGTTGAATCTCTGAATCAGGTTTAACCACCTTTTGTTTACTTACCCATATTGTAAGAATGTATTACAATACTGTTAGAAATTACAAAACATTTTGCTGCTGGGCCCAGCTGTGTTATCTTTATTTTTGTCTAATATAGTATGGCCTTGCACACACCAATAAAAACATTGATGTGACCAAGGGGTATTATTTACTTTGCAGTTGCTCCAATGCAATTTTCCCGGTCTGACTAATGTACGTTATTACAGTCGGAAGTCGTCTGTGTGTAGGCTGAGAGTCTGGAAATCCATTGTTTGGTATGTGTTTTTGTGCCTTGAGCTGAATATACACAGCACATACTGTAGTGTGGGTTGGTGAGATTGCCTCTTCAATGACAAAAAGTCCATTGTTATCCACACACCATTATTAACATAACTTTTACTAAAAGGTGTGTTAGAGTAAAAACAAAACATTGTTATGGTGTGGGTGTTTTTGGCTTGCTCCTCTGCTCATATTTTATGCTGATTATTATCCTACAATAATTGCTGGCGCTTGAGTTTTATTTTACCATGTTTGCCTAAATAGGATGGTATCAACAATATACCCTTCAATATTTGCACCGTAAGCCTCCATAATACAGACAAGACTGTTATTGACACAAGGAGTGTAATATCTCCAGTCAAACGTGCGTCTTTTAGTTGACATTACGCAACAGGACAACAACAGTGGCACCACCTGTACAAGTGTGTAGCATGCAATGGCATTGATTGCATCCATTCCACCTGTCATTAAACCACAAATCCCCTCATGCCATCAAAATATAATTAGGTCATTATCAGATGCTTTTTATCCAATGCAATTTACAGTGAGTATAATTGCAAGTATTGCAGAGAGGGTAAAGCTTTGGTCGACCCCATCCATTGGGTGACAACCATACTACTAGCATACAGTACACCCCCCGCCCCCCTGACTACTCTCCTACCATTGCCAGAGTCTGCAGTGAACTGCATTGTAATCATAAAAAAGAAATATAGATAGAAATGTGTGTGACCAGCCTTAAACACATGTGACTAGCCTAATTAGCACATAGAAAAAGTGGTGCTCAGAATATATTCGCATGCATACTGTATACAATGCAGTGCAGTATAATAAAGAGTAAAACAACATTAGCTGCCCTGTGTATAGGCGGGCTAGGTTACATGTTATGCCACTGTAGCGCCGTCTTTTTTCATTAACCTTGGGCCCTCTTGACATAAATTGTCACCATTTGTTTGTTGTCCCTGTCAGGCTCATGGAAACAAATGGCGTGATGAAAGTCATAGATGTACCACCATGACAATGGAATAAATGTCAAGGACTTGTCACTGCCCAATGGGCCGGTAAATGTACAATAAGCCAGCAGTTGTTTATCTGTGTTTTGTTGTTGGCGAAAAGCCTGCTCCTGTGCCCCCCTTCCCTCGCCGCCCACCATCAGAGTCAACAGCAGATTGTATCACTGGTCAGTGGAAAGGTAGGAGACTGCTCTGTATCTCTGGGAAGATCAGCAGGGGACCTTTAAATGACCTCAGTTTTCCAGCCCCCCCCCCCTTACACACGCACACACTGCCACTCAGGCACCCTGGGGTATTTGTTTCTCTCGCTCCTCCTCTAAAAACTCTCCTGTCACCCTCTTTATTTTATACTTGACTTTCTAGCACCGTCCCCTACACATTCCTCTCCTCGCTCAGGCTCTCTGGGGGAAGATTTTCTCATTCACTCTCCTTTCCTCATGACTGGAGTCACGCATCATTAAAAGACAGTGACCTTCTGGGAGAGGTCTTGGGTAAGACGTGATCGAGTATGTTTGGCCCACTGCAGAGAGCCATGTTATAGTGGTGTAATAGGTGTTGCTATAGTCCAGAAAGCAGCCTAATGGGCCTTTCCTCCATGTACCATTAGTTTGAAATAAAGACTGCAGGGAAATCTCTCTCGCTCGCCTTTCATCCTTTCCCCAAGACGCATGGACAAGGATGCCATTTAAATATATGCAGTGTCTGACCCTAGCATGATGACAGTACCAACACTGACAATGATAAAGACGGAAAGAAATTAACCAGGTTAAAGGTATAGTCAGTTATTGCAAGCTAATTGTACGCTAATACACCGACCATCCATCCATCGTCACCCGGTTATCCGGAGTCAGGTCGCGGTGACAGCAGCTCCAGCAGGAGACCCCAAACCTCCCTTTCCCGAGCAACATTAGCCAGCTCTGACTGGGGGATCCTGAGGCATTCCCAGGCCAGTGTGGAGATATATTCTCTCCACCTAGTCCTGTGTCTTCCCCGAGGCCTCCTCCGAGCTGGACGTGCCTGGAACACCTCCCAAGGGAGGCGCCCAGGGGGCATCCTTACCAGATGCCCGTACCACTTCAACTGGCTCCTTTCTACGCGAAGGAGTAGCGGCTCTACTCCGTCCTTATGGATAGCTGAGCTTCTCACCCTATCTCTAAGGGAGAAGCCAGCCACCCTTCTGAGAAATCCCATTTCGGCCGCTTGTACCCGTGATCTTGTTCTTGTTCAAAAATTTCCCGGTAGATCGAGAGTTTTGCCTTTCGGCTCAGCTGTCTTTTCGTCACCATCGTGTGATAAAGCAATTGCAATTGCATTACCTTAAAACACACGCTATGTGTTTGGATGTACGGCCGTGATCTTTCAGTTTATCCAAATAATCTATGAAATAGGGTACAGTTTTCCAGTTTCCAGAAAATGGTAGGAACTGAATTTTCATAAAGTTACACTAATTTAATTGAGATGTTGATGGGATTTCATGACAGGGGAAACATATTGTTTGACGGACAAAATGGCAGATGGAATGTAAATTGCCCGGTAGATCGAGAGCTTTGCCTTCTAGCTCAGCTCTCTATTCGTCACAACGGTGCAATAAAGCGATTGCAATACCGCTTCCACTGATCTGATTCTCCGGCAAATATCCTGCTCAAATGTCCCCTCACTCGCGAACAAGACGCTAATACACATTAAGTCAAATTCTACAAATATCTTATATAATTTCACTAGTTTACCGTTCTCTGCCTGTTGAACAAATGATCCGAAACTTCTACACAGCCCTGGCGCCATAAAGAGGAACATAAACAAAGTGGTGAAAACTGCTCACATCGACTAAGCCTTAGTACTACGCTTTGCTTGAGAATGCATTTCGATGTGTGGAGCGGCGCCGCGGATGACCACGGACTAAGCCCCCAGAATCAAGAAGAAGGCTTGCTTCACTTCTGGGTATGGTGGCCACCCCTGGTGCTGCAGCCTCTGCTTCCCTAAAAGCCTATTTCACATTGACGGCCATTGAAAAACATGTGCGTATAAAACGATTAGAAACTCTGTTTGAACGCCACACTCGTACATGAATGATTTGTTATTATTAATTTGAATGTGAGTATGTTAGATTTTTCATAAAAGTTGCCTAGAGCCCAGTAAAGCTCATTGTTTTGCAACACCACACACAATGAGTACCATTTGAAGAAACAGCTTTTATGTCCGTCTGATGTTGCAGTCAGAAAGTGTACACTGGCTGAAGCGCGTACTTGGAACTCCTGAATCTCTGTGGTAGAGAGAGAGCTGGAGGCTAATAAGGGATCATCGTCAATTTCCAGCTCTTTTCTCTTGCAAGGATCCTGGAGAGGGCCTGGGAGTATGTCCTTCTGGTCTACATGAGTTTTGTAGATCTGGAGAAGACATATGACCGGGAGATACTTTGGGAGGTGCTGCGTAAGGGGGTCCCTTTTAAGGGAAATCCAATCGCTGTATGCCCAAAGCAAGAGATGTGTACATATTCTCGGCAGTAAGTCTGACTCTTTTCAGGTGGGAGTTGGTCTTCGACAGAGCTGCGCTTTGTCACCAATCCTGTTTGTGATATTCATGGAGGCGTAGTCGTGGTGGGGAGGGGTTGCGGTTCGGTGGCCTGTGGATCTCATCACTGATTTTTGCAGATGATGTGGTCCAGATGGCATCATTGGTCCGTGACCTCCAGCACTCACTGTATCGGTTCGCAGCCGAGTGTGAATGAGTCAATTCAAATACCTCTGGGTTTTGTTCACGAGTGCGGGGACATTGTAGTGGGAGATTGGCCGGAGAATCAGAGCAGCGGGAGTGGTATTACAATCACTTTACCCACACCATTATGACGAAAAGAGAGATAATGCCGGAAGGCAAAGCTCTTGGTCTTTCAGGCAATTTTTGTTACCCTCACCTAGAGTCATGAAGGGTAGGTCATTACCGAAAGAACGAGATCACGGGTACATCCGGCTGAAATTGGTTTTCTCAGGAGGGTGGCGGGCGTCTCCCTTATAGATAGGTTGAGAAGCTCAGCCATCCGTGAAGAACTCAGCGCCGCTGCTCCTTTGTGTCGAAAGGAGCCAGTTGAGGTGGTCCAGCTGGGAGGAGGCCTCGTGGAAGACCCAGGACTTGGTGGAGAGATTATATCTCCACATTCACCTGGGACCTCGGGATCCCCAAGTCAGAGCTGGATAATGTGACTTGGAAAAGAGATGTTTGGGGTACCATACTGGAGCTGCTGCCCCCATGACCCGATAGTGGATGAAGATGGATGGATGGATGGATGACATTTTTCTAGTGTTAAAAAACAAGCTTGCAAACATAATTGTTTCATTCTTTCACACATACACGCTGACAAGCCAAGAACATTCATATTGGTTCACATGCTCGTTCATGTGCAGGTTCAAAATTACGTAATTCTAACGTGGTGTGGGTAATCCATGGCCCATTTCTGTTTTTAAAATACATTAACATCCCCGTTTAATACAAAATGTAATGGTACTGAGTGGTCGTTGCGATCGAGGCCCCAGACAGTTTCCAAATGTAAAAGCTCTGTTGCTATGGTTGCCATGCCCGCTACCAGTAGCCAATCGTCAGCGCGTAATTCGCTCATCTCCTGTGACGTGACGTGAAGACATATGACAAAAACATATGAAACATATGAAAAAAAAAAAAAAAATCACTTTATTAGCTAGGGCATTACCTGTTTGACTATGTGGTAATAGGTATAATGACATTATGTTTCTTTTTGTTCTATTTAAAATATTGTTTGCTTTTAACTGCTGGTATACAACCTGTCCAACTACTGACAAATGTACTAAATGTAATTCGCTTTGGATAAAAGCGTCTGCCAAATGCCGTAAATGTAAATGTAAATGTAATGACCGGTGATGTCACGCAAAACAATTGTCTTTCCTGAGCTCTAGGTAATAATAATAAAATTACTCACTCATAATAAACTTCAAAATGAATGATATATGTATGAGTGTGGTGTTCAAAGCAACGTTTATAATCGTTTTATCAGTGATTGTTTTTCAATTGTTGTCAATGGGAAATAGGCTTTTTGAGCAGCAGAGGCTGCATTACCAGCACTATCTACCATACCAGTCACGTATGCGCGTTTAAACACTACTTGTACGTATCCAGTTCTTATAATACATCCATGCCACGGACGCGCAGAGGGATATTGTTAGCAAGCGTTTTTGAAAACGACTAACCCTGCCTTTAATGTATAATATATACATAATATATAAAATGGCACAACCTGGTCACACAATTCAGTGTTTCAATGGGTGGTCAATGAGTGCCCTTAATTTATTGGCTAACTGGGAGGAGGATAGGTCAAAGGTGATTGGCTACTGTATAATACAGAAATTATGGCACACACCTGGGGACAAATTTGAGTGGCTTGATAAATCCTGCCATATTAGATCAATTATAGAATCCAGGCCAGGCCTTTCAGATTTCTTCAGACAACACTATGGACTACACACATTTTAAAATAAAAAGTACACTAGGGACCTTTAACAACTGAATATCCATATGGAGATAAATAAATTGTTATCTTATCATTATGCATGAAACTCAAATGACGTGAGGTGACTTCAGGGTATACATTGATCCCTTTGATAAAGTTAGAGCAACATTTAAATGTCACTGGATATCTGAACGTATTTGCCAATCATGTCCATTCCTTCAGAAGAGTGCAACTATATGCACCTTTTTGTATTTTTGCTTTTAGCAGGATCATTCCATATAGCCTCAGGGCCAAGTCTGTCCAAGAATGGTTTCATAAACATGAAAATGAATTCAGCATTATGCAGTGTCTGAGTCGCCAGATCTCAGTCCAATTGGACACCTGAGGGAGATGATGAAACAGAATATTCAGAGTATAGAGTAGTAGAGTGGAGACTACCAGCAACCTCATCTCAGCCGTGGGGTGCTACCATTGGAGACAGCATGGTTCAGTATGCCTGTAGAATGTATTAAACACAGTGTCCATGGTCTGGTGAGATCAGACTTGCAATACAATTGAGTAAGGATGTCCCAGATATTTTGTACACAGGAGTTATTCACAGATTGCACTAGATTCTGCTCTCTGACCTGGGTTTAGCGTGATCTGTAAATACCCCCATACTGTATGTGTAAAGTCAACCAACCTGTTCAAACAGTCAAAAACTGTCAGATATATTAAATATAAATATCAGAACATAACATTTTGGTAGTTTTTTAATTAAAGACATGTAATATTTTGCAATGAGATGCTGGAGGCATGCTACCAATCTACTGAATAATTTATTAACATAATTTATTAATAAAATACAATAAAAATAAAATATACAGATAAATTATGTTTTAATATAATTGAAAATTGTATTTAAATTTTATTCAACTTGAGATGTGATTGCTTCCACTGTTATGTAGGCCATATTACTTATTTACATCACTAAGACACAAAGCATTTACATTACAGTAGCTATTAAAATCACATTAAACCTTATATACAGTAACACAATTATAATATCCTACAATTCTGGAATATTCTAAAGGGGAACAATGCCAATAAGTATACAACCAGAGGGTTACTACACCAACATGTAGTCATTTATGATGGACTTGTCCAATCACAAGAAGAACCAACTAAATAACAGAAAGCATTTTATTCTACAGTATGCACTCTGCTGATTATAATGGTTTTTGACCAGTGAGAATACACACACGTGGCTGGCTATAAATTTACTGGATATGAATTAAGTCATTTGAAGGAGCATAATCTATTACACAAGATAAAAGCCATGATAGCCAAGCTAATACTAATATATCAGCATAGAAATTACTTATACATTTCCCCTCCGTTAGCATCTTTATGCTAACATTTGAATGACTTAACAGCTGGGTATAAATACTTCACTTAGAAGCTTGCTGTGCTGCCAGTGCATTTAGCATATTCCACCCAATCAAGTAGCTGTTAAAAGTTAGACATTTCAGACCAGTGACAGGTGTAGGAGTTGTGCTTCCCCTGCTACTGTAAGCTGGTATTGATTGCATGAGAGTCAGGTAACCTCTTGAGAACGGGGAGGGGGCCAGTGTAATGTGTCACAGCACTACTCATGGCCAGAGAAAGGCCCTGTGGTGTTGGCCTGCATGGGCTTATTTTGAACTGCATTATTGAATATCTGTCCATCAGTGAATGCTATAGTATATATATATATATATTTAGAGCTCTGGCACAGGCATGCAGCAGGCAGTTTCATTCTTTATTAATAATAAACATCAATGATATAATTTGTATACATTGAAACTATACATACTGTACAGCCAGCACTTCAATATCATGATGAAAGCAGCTCAGCCCCAACAACAGATGAATAATACACATACGTCTTCTGAAGCATTTACTGAATATTAAAATAACTGTCAAAGCAAAATTGTGCACATTTTGTATATAAAGGCCTACTCTAATCTTTCATGTGCAGTTGGCCATACACCCCCATTTCTAGTCTGATAACTACAAAGAAAATAAAGCTTTACAGTAAGTTAAGGTTCCAGCATCTTACAGTAGAGTTCCAGCCAAGATTGCATTATGCAAACTATTTAGATACGGTTGTATACCATAACTGACGACACTGAATATTTAGATCACTGGGAGTCTTTTAGGATTTTATGCTTCTCTTGTTTAGTGAACACAACAAATAATCAAATACAGACGTGTGGCAAATGCAGCACAAACCAAATGCTGGCAGTTATTTAATAACATGCAATAACTGTGTATTCTTTATACATGTGTTCTAACCAGCGTTGCTATTGTACAGTACTACAATGCAATACATTCAAATTTTGTCTGATTAGAGTTTAGTATACTCAATAATTCAATTTATTGTGAAGCTTAAGATATGATGGTATGTCTGTGTGTGTGCGCGTGTGTGTGCGCATGTGTGTGTTGGTCGCCTTTTCTAAATATTTGATTGTCAAAAGCTGATGCAAATCTCTTCAACATACGTCTTTCCTTGGCTTCAATCACAGCGATCATACATTTGGTCTGGTAATCCTGCAAAAACATTTACAAAGTCCAACACATACGAGAGAATTGCTGTTCACTACCAGAAAAAGTGCTGTCCATTAATAAACATGGTCATTGGCAGAAGGCTCTGTTAGCGATAGGATCAGTACATAGAAAAATCCCCAGAGGCGAGCGCTAAGCTCTGACTCGGAGATTTAACATACAGCTTTGTCACCCTGTGTGACATCAAAAATGAAGACCGTCACAGATTAATGTTTATTTTGAGTTGAAAGCGAAGGGAGCACATGAATAAATTAGCTTGGTCTCCTTTCCCCCAACTGTCACGACAGATTATTTAGTTGTAGTAGTTGTGTTCTGCAATTCAGTAGATGTGTAGCAGTACTACCCATCTTGTTTGAAATCTCTGCTCAGTATCCTTTACTTTACCTTTCACACTTTTTGTTTGTACCTTATTTTTTTAAATGTATGCTCTTGTTTTAATTCAGTGTTTCATAGTGTCTTGGTATTTGTCTATTTGCAGTGTAAGATGTGTCTTGAAAGGTGTAAATAAAATGATGAATTCTTCTTATTATTATTATTATTTGTATTAATACATTAGATGTACAGTATGGCTGGTTGTATAGCAACATACAGTAACAGTTTTCAGGGGTCAGTGCAGCATACTGTAGCTGATCGAACTCTATTAATTGTTGTTGGTTATTTTTATATTAAACTTGACAGCTCAGATTCCACAGGTAGGTTGATTTACTATTGCATTACATAGATAAAGCAGACATTTATTTGTCCAATAACTTACAGCAAATTGCTATTGAGGTTGATTTCCTACAGTAACCTATTTGTAAAATCGTAGATGTGCTCTCATGAAATTTTAGAACTTAGCCGCATTGTCAGCTCTCATATGGTGACTGGAGACATACATTATGTGGCACTGCACTGTCTTTAAAATCAAGACTACACTTCCTGTAGCTTAAGACTTTTTGACACTTCATATCGCATTAGCATTATACTATTCTTTATCAGGAAGTGTTGCATTTAACACCAGCTCCAGATGCCTTCCTTTTTAAAAAAAAAATCGTGTGATTACGATTGGCATAGACATATTGTCAATACTGCCCCCATGAAAGCTATATCCAGAACATGTGTGATCTAATAGAAAGCTACTGATCAAAGACTAATGGGCACACAAATTCATTAGAACACACATCGCAGGGTCTGGCCTCTCAAGGGAGTGACTACACTAACACACAATTCACCAGCTTTGGCCTGAACCCAGTGGCTATACTGTACAGTATTCATTTATACCTTTATGTTCTGTGGTGCAGGGTTTTCTAAAAGCATCTGCATTTTTATATGAAAGCTTTAGATTATACAGGCTATGCTCATCTGCTCTCACTGATTGGATGGAATGGCAAGGATGCCACCAGGTCTTGTCCTGAAAATAAATATAGGTAGATATAGTCCACCATGATTGTTAATATATTTTTATTGTGCCATGGGGGGGGGGGGAGAGGGAGGGAGAAGGAGGGAGAGAGAGAAGAGAGAGAGAGAGTTCCTTCTGCATCAATGGCTTTAAACTAAACCTTTTAAAAAAGCAGTCTCGCCCTGTCACAGGACTCTATATGTACTCCATTAAAAGAGCAGCAGAAATGTAATTAGTGTTAGGCATCACTAACCATCAGCGACAATGTTCTTTCACCCTCTCCTCTCTTTCGCTTCCAAATGGAGGAGGACGCACTTTCCTGCATGCATAGGATTAAACGAGGAGTAAAACAAACCCATGTGCTCCTGCATTAGCCCACACCTAGGTTTCAGTACGATATGCATAACATATTCCTCCCCTGTGTTTTAGACCAGTGCCATATAGGAGGAAATATGCACTCTGTTATACTATGGTCATTCATTATAGCATTTTCTTCCTGTGCTTGTGAACTATTCCATTTTTAAAGTAAGTAATCTTCAGCCAGCAGTCATCAGTATAAAAAGACTAAATTAATCTGACTGTGCTGGTCACAGTGATTGATAGCCGTGTCTTCTAGATGCTAAGTGAATGAATTAGGTGGTTGCATGTCAGTTTAAGCACCTGACTTTAAAAAGAATTAGGAGAACTAATAAAAATGCATTGTGCAGTCCATTAGAGACCAATCACGTTTCAAATTATATGATTAATATGCATGCCAATGAAGGAAAGAATATGAAAAAAAATGTACATTCACATTTAGGTGTGTGTGTGTGTGTGTGTGTGTGTGTGTGTGTGTGTGTGTGTGTGTGTGTGTGCATTCGTTGTATGCATACCAATGAATGACGATCAAACACTTTGGTGCTCATGTGTCCTGCCTGCCTGCTGCAGGTTTTAGGCATACATGTCTAGTGGCCCACCCGTATGACTTGGAAATCAACTAGATTGGGACTTTGAACTTGTGTCTTGAATTAAAGTTTACAGCATTACCCTCATATAACGTTATTATACTAGATCATAACTTTGACTCTAAGAATACATTATCTGAATTTAGTCTTCATCAGTGATTATAATGAGAAGAATAAGACCTGTTATACACCTACAAGGTGTATAGATACATGCACTTGAAGTCACTATTACACAATCAAACAGGTAAACATTTTAAACATGCTACACATTACACGCAGCAAACCATGTGCATCTAAGAGAATGTAGCTACAGTACTGTAGAAAGGTTGGGTTCATATTATCCCTGCATCGGTCCTCTTTTTCCGCTTGTCAAAGGGTGTGGGGTCCAGTGTAGGTTAACAGAAAGTGTGCCAGTTAATATCTGGATGAATAGATATATTCATTAAATACAAAGATTTGTTTACTATACGAGTGGCACATGATTTGTTACAGCGATCAGTGGGAAATAGGCTTTTTGAGTGCCAGCACATCCCGTTGGCTGCAGTACCAGCCTTGACCACCATAGTCACCAGGAAGCAAGTCTCACTACTATCAATCAATCAGTCAATCTTTATTTATATAGCACTTTGCATACAAATTCATGTAACACAAAGTGCTTCACACTAAGTCATTAAAAACAATTCAAAATGAGTTAAAACAATACAATATA
>JAODLL010016176.1:0-24166 GCA_026546735.1 Forbesichthys agassizii | reverse complement strand
CATATAGCTTTAGACTGCTGCATGTGTTTGAGAGTATAAAAGCTGTTTAACTCACTCATATAGCTTTAGACTGCTGCATGTGTTTGAGAGTATACAAGTTGGAGATGAGAAATTAGAGCATCTGAAAAAAAGCTTTGTCCTCATTTTCACTAACCATAACCAGATGACTGTATTGTCAAGATTTATGTACAACGCAATCTCATGTGTTGCTTCATACTGTAGCACCCCAGAACTCAGGAATTCTGGTAAACTTGACTGGATTGTATATTCAGAGGAGCAACCCTTCCCTCACACACATGGGGGAGCAGATCGGTGGAGGCACATTCTTTCCTGAAATTGCAGAAAGTGTGTGAACATGCAACATTCTTACAACAAAAACGAATGTTGCAAGCACTCAATGCAATCCATTGCACATATAAAGAGTTCAGAGAATAGGACTAAGTAGAAATGCATACTGCGGGAAGGGGAACAACATAAGTAAAGTGAACAAAGACTTTAAATGATATGGACACACAGAGCACATCATCTCCATTCTTGCAAAATAAACGTGATGTCCACATACACACTGGCTACGTTTTGAATTGTCTTAGATGGGTATTGCGTGAAACAGTGTTCAGAACCAGTGGTGACAGAGGTGACAGAGAAATGGATGCTGTGGGGATAAGGATCTTACCAGACGAGGCAAAAAGAAGCTGTAAGATTCCACCATATATTGTCTTTTGACATGTTTAGGTGCTTCTTCCTGTTATCTGGTTCCTGCACACAATGCATTTTCCTCTGGATATTAATGGTATCCACACTAAATGCTTTGTGTGCTGTTTTATCACTTGTCCACAGTGGAGTCATGCTGTATAACAAGCACATAGGAAGCACATTCTCTGTGATTGTTGAGACCATTATGCACCAACAACAGGAGACTTGACAGGATATTAAAGGTCATTAGCACAGGGTCGGTTCCAGGATGAGTGGAATGGGGGGCCATTTGAGTTTTTCAAGGGGACACACATTTCCAAAGCAAATGAGGGAGTAACAGTTACAGTTACATAATCTGCCGGAAGGTGAAGTTGGCGTGCTATTCCAATAATAGCAAACACCCATATCTAACTAAATAATACTGTATATTAAATAAGTCCAATTGAATACTTAAAGGAAAAATACATGTAACCACACACACCATGAGCAAGTTTGTAGGCCAGGACTTTGTGGGAACATAGGCTTATAGCAATTATTTCTGAGAATTGTATCTTATATTAAAGGTATAGTCATGATTGCAAGCTAAAAGTAAGCACATTTTTGTCAAATTCAACAAATATATCCTCGCAATTCGCTAGCTTACCCTTCTCTGTGCGTGTGTGGAAAAAATAACCCAACACTTCTACACAGCACTGGCTCCGTAAAAAGGAACATAAAGTGGCGAACACTGCTCGTAACACTAACAACCTACGATTTAAGGCTTTAGCAGAAAACATCCCGGTACAGGACTATATAGTGGAAGTGCTAAGGGGTATGGACGTCAGTGGCTGGGGTACCAAGGTGGATTCTGGTGAGGTGGAACTGTTCTGACTGCTGCAGGAAGCTCATTCCACCATTGTCACAGGCCATGCACATCTATAGTGTGTGTGTGTTGCCTTCTTCGGCTCCTCCATGCTCCCCTCTCACAGCTCTCAGCCCCCTCCGCCAATCATCAGCCTCACCTGTTGCCCTTGCCCTAATTAGTCCTAGTGAATTTAATCTTTGTTCTTACCTTTTTTTGTGCCGTTTGCGTTTTGCCACCAAGCGCATTGGCACTGTAACTATTTGCCTGCCTCGTTTTTTGACCGAAGCCGAACTTTGCCTCGCCTGCCTGTTCCGTTGGCCTTCTCATTTGCGTTACCTGCTGCAAACCATTGCTTGTTTTTGTCTTTGCTCCTGCCTGTACGATTATATTAAAGTAACATCTTTCTGTGCCCAGGTGAGCTTGTGGGACACATTCCCTTTCCTAGCAACCATTGCAGCACCAGATAGAGAAGAATCTAGACTGGGCTGAATGGCTCTTGAAGTCTCAAAGTGACAGAGTTGCCAGCAAGGTAGGTGGAAGGCTTGATAGCATCTGGCTGGGGCCTGGAACCTGACCATTGCTTGAAGGTAGAGCGGGGCAGGCCTCTATCTATCCCGCCTTAGGCCAACATAAGTACTTAATTAAATAGGATGGGCCGTGATGAGAACAAGTGATGGTCTCGGAAAAGGTGGGTTACGGAGGAGAACGTTAGTTTAACAAGTTGCATACTGCACCTACTGCAGCGAGCAGTTGCAGTAGTCATGACATCATTTAATTCAATAACTTTACAGTAGGTCTGTTTTAGATATAATATTTAATTTTAAATCAGCACAATAAACATTCATGAGCAGGTGGTAAGGGCTAGTTTTTATTTAAGGATTCTCACATTAAAGTCTATACTGTACATCAGGAATGACCATTATGTTAGAGGCTAAAGGTTTTGTGATTTTGTAGCATTCTATAGGCAGTATAGGCAAGTATAACCAGCATTAAATTGGCAACAATGAGATTTTTGTTTTGATTCAGTTAATACTTGTTGGTTGACTTCTGTGAAAACCATGTGCTCTTCCTGAACTAATTATTTACACTATTATAGTGGATGAAAAAACAAATGAATCAAGCATTTAGTGACAAGTCCACAGGAAAATATATTTAGTGCAGGAACCAGATAACAAGCAGGAAGCATACTGTATTAAGCTTTAGATATTTGGCAAATGGACGTCTTGACAGTATGCCTGTGTGTAATCTTAAAAGTGTTGGGGGGGGGGGTATAAAGGTAAACTTCTTTCATTTTCAACTTCACAATGAAGTTCCTAATATGTTTAATGAGAAAAAACTTAGAACACAGTGTGCTCTTTGTGTCCATATAAGGCAAACCCTATGAGCTTTGCCAAACCCTTGGTGTTCTTTCCCCAGCTTTGATTTCTATTCTTTTTTCTGGCCTCTTTTTACATCCTTTTTTCAGTTGATGCTTTGCACGGTCATTGTTGTTGTAGAATGTATGAATGAATTCTTTCAGATTCACTACTCATCTCCTGCATATTCACGAATGCATGTGCCTTCACTAACAATCGACAGTAAATCTCTGAAGGCTTACCATTCAAATTCACTGGAAAGTCTGGGTTCCGCTATGAAGCAATAGATGAGCGCACATTTAAGGGGTATACAGTAATATTACAGTCATCTATTGTTAGTGAAAGTGTGGACTCTGATCTGTGTCTTTTTTTCAGATTATCACCACATGTTCTCATTAAAACACTATACATCTTCATGACTGATAGCCTATGTCTAGTGACCGACAGACTAGTGACTGTCAACAGCCTAATATTTCAAATGTGTAGACTATACAACAGGCAGTGCACGGTCAAGCAGTATAGGCTAACCTTAATAATGTTATAATCCATAAAATTAAGATATTTAATTATCAGAGTTCCGCAGTTTCACTTCAATATAAATTCTAGGCTACTAAAGTACAAAATTGTATTTCTGAGAATTAGGTTGTATGGTGGGACATTTTGAGCGATGATGCAATGACCCATGGACTGGTGCAGCTTATGTATCATGTATCATGTTTGTGATTTTCCCCATGGAAATCCCCTCAAGGAGGCCTAATGCACTGTGTCCAAACCTCACAACAAACCTTCTCTTCATGTCGTCATATTCCAACAACAGAGTTGGGTAAAAATAAAAGCAAAAGTTTTCGAAAATAAAAGTAAAACCATTTGATGCTGATAAAGATTTTGACTGTGCTCATCATTACAAATTTTTGCTGATATGTAGCTCCCCCTACATGTTGAATGAAGGAAGGCTAGGCCAGTTTTGTCATGTGTGCATATTGTGCATTTTTCTTTCTGTAAATGTATTTCATATTATATTCAAAAAATAAAATATTCATAATTTAAATCGTAAATATATAATATATTATAACGATACTATTAAATAATAAACGGTTAGGTAAAGTTGTTTCAATTATTTAACACTAGGTGGAAGCATTGTGCCAATTGAAATACAATGAATAGCGCCAGATGTTTTGTCCCCAACTTTTGTCTCTCTCTCTCTCTCTCTCTCTCTCTCTCTCTCTCTCTCTCTCTCTCTCTCTCTCTCTCTCTCTCTCTCTCTCTTATAACAGGAACCCATTGCTGTAATTATAATGCATTATCATACTGTATGAATTCGGTGTCGCACACTAACAACCAGCAACCACATGTCTGAGACATTGCCTGTGAATTACTTTAACTGTGAATTAATCATTATCAGTGAAAGGAAAGAGAATGCCCTTTCATGAAGCAACCACACCAGTTAATTTTTCTCTTTCATAGTCAACACATGTATGGTTAATCTAAACCACTTGAATAAACAAATAGTCACTAGTAACCTGATGTAACCATTTTTCATTTTTGCAAAAACTGAGCTGAGAGCAATAGGCGGGAAAAACAAAGTCACCCTGACTTAGAACAGAGTGATGGAGAAGTAGATATCATATGAACAAGTACTTTTTTTTATCTTTCACACTGTTCATACTGTGTTTTGCTAAATGAAATAATATAATGTATATCCACTTCCCTTTCATAAAGTCTATATAAGAATATTTGAGCATTTGTTTCACTTCAAATATCAAATATCCAAAAAGGTATTGGAAACAATATGGTATAATCTAAGTAATGTCATATGCATATTAATTACATGTAAAATAAAATCAGGTAATTACAATGAAATGGAATAATTTAAATATAATTTAAATAGTTAAGAAGGGGGTATGTGTTCATTTTCTTCAAGAACATCTGGAATTTTACCCATGACCTTTTGTTTAGTCAACCACTAGGTTATGGGTTTATACCTAATGGGTTTTATCCACTTGATTGTATTATCGCCAACAGTCTGACTTTCAGACATATTTGTTCTCTGATTAAATTTAAGATAAAGTTTGCATTTTATCTTAAATAATTGGTTTCCTTGATACACCATTTTGTCATTCACTTAATTTACTCCATTTGATCAATTGCTGCTTATGAGTAACCCCAAGACAGTGTTAAAAACATAATCAGTAATCCACATGGTTTGGTTCACTCTTAATCCAGGACGCCATAGTTTTGAAGTAACTATTCCAAAATGAAGGCTTGTTTCATAAATAAGTCTTAATTAACTATCCTATTCAAGCCTAGTGATTAAATTAAATACATGTTATACTTAATCAATACACACTTTCTCAGACCTTTGGTTATGGTGAAAGAGTAATCCTCTGTTTGTGACTTCTTTAAACATGGAGCTTGGCTGTCTTTCTGTGGTTTATTTTTACCTTGTTTATTTTGGGCAGTCTCCAACTTTGCTGCACTGCAGATGGACACATTCTCACAGAGTTACACAGGCGTGGGCTTTTTTGATAGTCTCTCCGGTCCATTTTCTCTGGTTAGGGTTTGAAGCTGGGTCCATATCCTTAAGGCCCGCCAGCCCGCTGAATGCTGTTGTTGTCCCACTCAATGTCCTTGTCCCCAGCAAGTCTTTCACTCTGTATAAAAAAAATGGCTTTATAGCTCTCAGTTTTCTCTGTGACCACGTGCATCCATTTAAGCAGCACTCTTTGTCATTCAAATACTTATCTTACCATCTGACCACCCCCGGGTCCAGGCAAAACATCATGAATAAATAAACAGGAGTAGCAGGAAGGTAATATCCCACACTCGGGTTAAAGAGGGGATTAACATAGGACAGAAGGGTTCCTATGGTGCTCCAGGGACAATTCAGAGGATGGGCAATGATGGGCAAGATTTTCAAAGAGGAACAGCACAAACTTGGTGCATTGTAGATATTGACATCAATTTGAGACTGAGATCACTGAGATCACTGAGCAAGGGTCAAGGGTCAAGACGTGGGGTGGGGCGGAGGAGAGACAGAAACATAAGCCTGGTCTCTATGGATGGTCATTGATTTTCTATGCTTGACATTCACATTGCGGAAGAAAAAAGTGGAACACGGCGCCAGGGTCACAAAACACGCACTAACAAGGAGCAGCTGATACAAGATAGCCACCAGCCCAGCCAGACATGTGAAACCCAATAGTACCAGCACTACCACTACCCATCTGGACCCAGCTGCTAGGGACTGTATGCCAGATTGCCTTAGGATTTCCTTCATAACCACCCCCAGAGCTTTGCATTAGAACCCCCGCTGATCAGCCTAAAGAAGACACAACAACAATTACCTTGTGAAAAGGGAAAGGATGCACGGGGGCTTAAATGGTCTTGTGACTGCACCCCCACTCTTCCCGCCATCCTCCCCCCTTTCCTAGTCAGAGGCCTCTTGGGCACCATTAACGCCCTGAGAGAGGGGCAGTCTCTTCCAAGGCATGGGTAAGGCTTGAGAGTACAACATCTGGAAGGAATTATGCTCAAACTGTGCAAGGGTGAGATGCAGGAAAATGAGCGTGTGCGTATGTGTGTACGCATTACAGTATGCGTGCGTGCGTGCGTGCGTGCGTGCGTGCGTGCGTGCATGGAGTGAATGCTTTAATGATTTTGTTATCTGTGATTTGGGTCATGACCTCTTCTGTACCAACATTTCAGAGTGTGTGTGTGTGTGTGTGTGTGTGTGTGTGTGGGGTGGGGGTTGTTTGGAGACAAAGGGATATATGGATGGTGAGGGACTGTGTGTGAGTGAGTGTGTGTGTACTGCATGTGTGTGTTTTTGTTCCCGCATGTGTGCACGGAGCCTGCACGCATGTATGGCTCTTTGTACACGCTACTTGTTTGAAGACCGGGCCTTTCACTGGACAACAGGATGTGGAGTTTGCGATTCCTGGCAACAGAGCAGCTCCATCTGAGCCGGGCTCAAAACAAGATGGCTCTGGATGTGATGGATGTGATGGATGTGTGTGTGTGTGTGTGTGTGTGTGTGAGAGATGGCCACCACTGGCCCCCTCTCTTCGAGCCCTCTCCCCCTTTTATACCTACGGACAGACAGACAGACAGCCTCGGGGCTGAGCACGCCAGGTGCTGGCTCTCATTAGACGCACAGTGAGCCAGCTCAGCAACCAGAGGACCTGGCTGACTCAAGGAGCGTATCTTGACCAAGACAGGCAGCAGTACAGTTCATTCTGTTCATTTGTGGTCTTTGCTGCATTCACTTGTATTTAGCACTGGGGTTTTATTTTTGAAAAGAATCTTGTTGATCTTATTCCCGGAATCTAATGCAACTTTTTAGATGATTACTGTGACTAATACAATTTGGTCTGAAGCCCATTAGTACATTTCCATTACATTTAGTCAGAGCAATCTTGTTGTACAATATTTGTAAGCATCACTTACGGCTGAGTAAATATACTCAGCCGCAGGGTGAACGCAGGGCATTCTGGGCAATGGAGTACTGATCCTTATCTAAAACCAGAGATCAGTGTGTCCGTAGAGGGAGCATTTTCTGGGCCACGGGCTGCCCTGTGAGCCAATTACTCATCCACCCATCTGTGATTAATGAAAAGGCTCGTAGAGCAGCTCTGGAACATTCTTTGCTATTTCGTGAGACTTTCCTGGCCATGTAGTTTTCACACCCCACCCACCACGACCCCCTACTACTTTAGTCCTCTCCATAACATGAACACATGCTGGGCTCTGCCAAGTGCCTGGGCCCAATGGAGACAGGTCCTGGACACTCTGTCCTGTCTCCCCCTCCTCACCCTCCTCCTCCTCCTCCATCTTCTCCTCTTCCTCCTCCTCCTCCTTCTCCTCCTCCTCCTCCTCCATCTTCTCCTCTTCCTCCTCCTCCTTCTCCTCCTCCTCCTTCTTCTCCTTCTCCTCCTCCTCCTTCTCCTTCTCCTTCTCCTCCTCCTTCTCCTCTTCCTACTTCTCCTTCTCCTCCACCACCTCCTTCTCATTCTCCTCCTTCTCCTCCTCCTCCTTCAGCTACACATTGTCATCAACCTGTCATCTTCTCCTCTGTCTGCTTCCCTGTCTGCGCCTCCTCCAGCGTCCCCCGGCATCGGGACGGAGCCCCCGCTTCACAGACCTCTCCCGGAGAGAACCATGAGCTCACCAGCGGGCAGGAAGTTAGGGGGCTTAGGTTGCTCCTGTGAGAGCCAGCCCACTCCGTCCCATGTGTGCGTATTGGGTTCAGTGGGAGGATAGAGAGAGAGAAAGAGAGAGGGGGAGGATGGGGGGGAAAGAGTTCTGGGGCCCACAAGAGGGTGTGGAGTTCCCCCCACTTGCGTGGGTCACACTGCAGGGTGTTGGGCGTTAAGCCGGCGTGACTCTGGCAGCTGGATCCAGGTGCAGGAACTGCCCAAGTCCCTTCAGACTGCAGAACAATATGGAGAAAACGCAAAACAAAAAAGGGGGAAGTTTCGCAAATGACAAAAGATGTGTTGCGCGTATGACCATTAATAGGCTACTGTCTACAGAATCGTCTGCTCCCCTGGACTGAGGGAATCATCATACTTCGTAACTGTGGGGACAAGAGATGTCTTAAGTGGGTCAATGACCTTGAGTGTTTATTGGCCTCTTCCTGCCAAAGTTTTGCATTGCCTCAACAAATGACATCAGTGGGAGTGTTAATCCACGCTGATTCAACTCTTGGCTGAACACACCCGCCTATCCTTATCAAGGGTACTTTATTATGTCAAATTCACTGAGGTTAAGGCTCTAACTTGCCCTTCGTGAACGGCACTGGTTTATTATCAGCGCTGATGCATGCACATGCCCATGTACAATCAAACAGATATGAACAATTACAGTCGTAAGCAATAATGCATTTCATGTGTGATGTCCTCATAACACTGCAATAGGCTGTAGAATAGATTATAGAACTACGCTGTTTCAACTCTAGGCTGAACACACCCACTTATCCTTATCAAGGGTTCTTTGTTATGTCCAATTTACTGAGGTTAAAGCCCTGAACCTAACTTGCCCTTCGTGAACGGCACTGGTTTATTATCAGCACTGACGTATTCTAACATATTGTACTGTATATCATGTCAGCGTTTTCTTACACCATGTAAATGATATAATCACAGGTCATGATGTTATAGATTTTAGATTTGGTTTCTCCATTAATTCCATCACTTCACTTCAGCACTATAGCCCACATGCTTTGTTCTAATGTGTGTGTATGTGTGTGTGTGGATGGAGGGGGGGGGCTGCTCTTGTTCATGCTATCGATCCATTTCCATTTCATCCGTCAGGACTGTGACATGAGAGTGCATAGCTCAGTGTGTAAATGGAGCAAATGGAGGATTGGGCGAAATGGATCCTGAGGCTATCACACGCGCAAACACGCACGCACGCACCCACACACTGAACACATGCACACACATGGCCATTACACATGACCTAGCACCCAATAGGAACACAACGCAAATCCATTTCCAGACACACCTGCCTCTCCTAACCAAGGCAGAGGTGGGTAGTTGCAACATGTTTGTTGACAGCAGGCACTGGTTTGTGCTGACAGAAGCAGGAACAGCTCCAGAGGGCTTGGGCCAGGTCTAGGCTTGGCCTATTTATCCCATCCCACATTTGCATTAGGCAGATCACTCATGAGTAGTTCCACAGAAAATGGGAAAAACAGAACACCTTTCTGGAGGCAAGGAGGTGTGTGCGTCTGTGTGCGTGTGCGTGTGTGTGTGCGTGTGCGTGTGCGTGTGCACGTGCATGGTTTCTTTTGTTGGGTGGAAGGGGAAGGGGGCATATTGATAGACTTTTTCCTCATCTCATCCAGTCTTCCTGCCTAGAGGGTCACTAGTGTGTCTATATCCAGATGGGACGAGTGAATTGGAGAAGAACAGTTCATCCAGTGTTTGTGAATCACTTCTAGTTTACTTCAGGCAGCGTCCGACTGTTTCAAAACACCTCTCGTTCTGCTGACAGGCACTTTGCCAGATTACAGATAATGCACACATGCACAATCAAACGGATTTAATAACAGCCGTACGCAATAATGCATTTAATGTGTCCACATAACACTGCAATAGGCTATAGAATAGATGCTAGAACTCTTGTGTCTCAGTAAATAAGACCAGTTATCTATCATTATCTGCCTTCTCTGTATTGTGTGTTGAGTCCATGTGAAGGCTCTGTGTGTCCTAACAGCCGTTCTCCCTTCTTACGGCCAATATTCATACTGTGGTGAAGGCGAACGTTCAGCAAGAATCCGCAACGGGGAGGACATTCACAGATACACTCTGAACCCTCACAATGAGAACATTCAGACTAGCCAGCGATGAACGGTTCTCCTTCAGCTTGTTAGCCAGCTAGCTAGCCGCACGCCACAGTGGTCTGTGGTAAATGATTAGCATGTGCTGTTGTTGCGCGCTGGAGATAATGCTGGAGCAAAACGACGCTGCGATGCTTAACGTAGGCTATCCCGTTGTTTTATGGAGTTATCTTACGTGGGAATGGTCCAACACAACTGGGAGAGTTAAACGGAAAGAGAGCACATTTAATACACAGCTTTTCGAACAGAGAAAAGGAGAAGGCAGGCTTCATTCATGGGAAGCGTTAGAACGAAGCCAGACAAAATCCAAAGGGGCCAGTGTCAGCATGACTTGATGGAACGCTTTGCTTGTGTGTGCGTGTGTGTGTGTGTGTGTGCGTGCGTGCGTGCGTGCGTGCGTGCGTGTGTGTGTGTGTGCGCGTGCGTGCCTGTGTTTGTGTGATCCGTGATATAAAGATAGATATGCAAAAAGGCAAAGAGAGCGCAACTGAAAGAGCAATGTACAAGCACAGACAGATGGGGTAAGGCCACAGGGACTCCGGGGACGGGCCTAGGTGGGAACGTCACAAGCCATTTCAGTGTGGGAAAACTGGGAGAGGGAATAGTTTCAGGTCTGTTTGGGATAACTGAAGTGTATCCTTGAACTGGAGTGTTGGACGTGTAGGGAGGGAGCACGACAAGGAGAGAAGGCGATAGGGAAGGAGTTAAGGGGCTAGGGTCCCGGGCAGGTCTGGTTCCCATTAGACCAGAGAGGCCTGGGGTTGGTTTGTTTGTACAGGCAGAACGTCCCAGAGGAGCGCAGCGGCAGCCCGATGTTGCTCCTCCCTCCTGAGCCGACATGGAGGGGAATATCAGCTGCAATGCGTCACTCTCTCACCCCGCCGATCCTTCATGCTATATCCCCCTTCTTCCCACCCACCCACTTGGAACCGACTCCAAACGGACCCTTCTAAACTGTTTACGGATGTACAGTGTTTATGTGCTATTCATGAGAGCCGGGCCGTGAGTTCCTGTTAGTTCCCCTGGCCTGGAGTGTCCCAGAAACTCTGCCCTTTCAGAGATGTGTCATTTACATGTGAACCTTACACTGCCTCTCGATCGTCTTGGCTTTGTCTAATGGGCATGCACAGACAGGTCTGTCAGTCATACAGGTTGGGCTTTAACACAGCAATCGCACGCTCCTTTTTAAACATTATTGCAGGGTCATTACATCCATTCTCCATCATAGAGTAAAGACATTTGGGCGATGCGGTTTTCATCAGAAACTCTCTTTCTGAACGATTTTAGTGGAGCCTCCATTGATTTCAGTTATAGTGCAACATTAGTCGTTTTCCCTATACCATGACTGCCCAGCTTGATGTTTTGGTGCCGCACTCCCTGTGAAGTAAATGTCGTAGGCAGTGGCTAGGATTAAGGGCAATAAAGCGTCCCGTCACGGTGCGGCAGCTCTATAGGTGCGTAAAGCCAAGCGTGACTGGCGGAAGGAGTGTGACAGCGAGACCACTGTGAGGGGACAGAAGGGCTGTAAAACATCTGAGAGCCGAGCGGTGTCCGAGTCGGCGTGGAAAAACACACCTGGTGGGGTCGCAGGCCGAGTGGTGCCACGCTCTCGTCTGCTAATCCCCGGTGCATTAGCGGTGTTGGTCTAGAGGGGTGAGGAAAAGCAACGGGTTGATGTTTCACCCTTGGTGCTCTGCTGGGACGGGTGGGGGAGCGGAACTGTGATTTATAGAGCCCAGAACTTCACTCCAGCTTTTCCTGGAATTTGGGGGTGTTTTTAAAGCCTGTCTGAGGACGTTAGGGGCAAGTTTAGCCTATAAGGGACATAGGAGCAATATTTCCCAGTGGCACCTAAATCAATGATATAAACATTCTGTTTTGCACATTGCATTTAGTTACAAGGCCTCTTAAAGCTTTCTCTTGACAAAGCTGAAAAGCTTCAATTAGGCTGTGGTATTGAAATTAGACGAGGTCAGCAATGCAAACAATTAGGCAAGCAGCTTTGATCCGGTTTGAAGCTGGGAAATAGAATAAGAAGGACTTATCTAATAATGTCTAAAAGAACTAAAGCAAGTGCAATAACTTTTAGAATTACATTAAATGTTATGTTGGTCAAATGTAATATTGTTGAAATACGCTTGGTCTGAAGTGGAGCATTGTAAAAGTTAAAGATAGGCTATAGTCAACTATTACACATTAAATATCTCCTTGCATTTCACTATCTTAACGTTCTCTGGTTGTGCTGAATAATTAATCTGGTACTTTTGAACAACCCTGGTTCTGTAAATAGGAACATAAATAAAGTTGAGAACACCGCTCAGAACAACAATGCCCTTGGCTTCGCAATGCATTTCAATGTGTGGGGCATTGGTGGGGCGGAGCTTCTGAGGGAGTTTATTTTGATTTGAGCTTGAAGTTAGCAAGTGTTCTCGAGAATGACTAACCCTACCTTTAATAGTTTTAGGCAATGCATGTTGGTTAGTGTTTGTGATTGTGTCTTATGAAGTATTAGATTGATAATGCTGTAGTGTATTGTTGTGCTGCTGCAAATATGCATAATAAACACACAAGATTCTAACATTATTTCAGTCTAGACTGTGGTCAAATTGCAGATCTACTATAAGAAACAATACTTTGTTCAATCTGTTTTAGGTTTGCATTATCATTACCAGCCGTGGAGCAGTTAATTTAACTCAGCAGTGATTTGTGTTATCCTGCAGCTATATTTGCCTTTGACATTTAGGATAAACACTATTCTCTGATATACCCCCACAAGGAGTGAAGCAGACAAACATATACATACAGTATACTATACATACTTGAAAATACACATCCCACCAACACACACAGGCCCACACACACAAAAACGCACACAACCACAATGTTTCACACACACTATACCCTAAGGAGACTTGTAAATACACTGCAAAACATAGACCCCATCAATTACAATTCCCATCAGCCATCTGTGGCTCTTGTTGAGGGAAATGCCCATAACCGAAGGAAGGATAGCCCAAGGCCTTTTCACAGTTAGTGTTGTCCAATTTAACTAGGAGTCAAATTAGATACTCATGCTGAAGTCTAGCTGTTTTAGTATAGTCTCACATGAAACCCATGGCTGCAACAGCATTACTCAGCTTAGCTAGCTCTCTGAGCCCAGCCCAGATGGCAAACATCAGTGCCAGTCCCCCCGCCCCCACCCCCCCCGCCCCCCCCCCCCCTTCCCCTTCCAGCTCCACACACACACACATACACACCGTTGTGTGAAAGCCTCAGGCCAAGAAGTTTGCCTCCTAGTCACTAGTCATGGGTTGGATGCAGCTATTTCAGTATGACTCCTTTCAAATGATTGAGTGAGGCATCTAATACAAGACAGTGCGATCCAGCCGTCTGTCATCATCTCTGTCTTTGTAGGCGGTGCTGACTCAGACTGGATCTCAGCAGGGGAAAAGTGATGGCAAAATCTCTAGATGATGTGTCCTGATTGTTCACAGAGGATTCTGGAGCAGGGCTGTGAAATTGTGATATTAATTGTGCACAGTTTGTCCAACCGTTGCTTATACCATGATCACATGCAGGGTTATTACACTGTGATTGGCTGTGGCCTTGTGTCACTCTAGATCTGATTGGATGTGGCTCATGAGCTCATGATGTAATTACGGTAGAGCTGGAGCACCCTCGTCTTCCATCCTGACCCCCCTCACTGCACACTGGAGCCATGCGGGTCCACATTAGTCCTTCCTGGCCATGACACTTTGGAGGGTCAAAGGTCATATGGGAATTATATGTACGTCTAAAACACTGAATAAAATGTACACTGTATAACAAGTACAACTGTGAACAACTAAGCACATCCATTATGTAGGTGTCACAGAATGAGTGATTATGTCACGCCGGCGTCCCGTGGCCGGGCCGCGCCCTCCGGTCTGGCACGCTCTCGCGCGCCGTCCCCGGAGTGCTGACAGCCGATCTGCGACAGGTGGCAATCAGGGCCCCCACACCTGTCCCTCGTCCCGTGATTGCTCCCCTGTCCTTATATACTGTGCATTTGCTTTCACCCATTGTGGGTTACTGTTTGTAAACTGCCAAGCTAACCGTGTGTATAATTCTGTTTAGTGTCATTAAAACCTGTTATTATTTTCTTACCTCGGGTTAGGGTTATGTTACAGATTAAGGGAAGGGCCACATCAAGGGTTAAATTATTAGCAGCTAACCACATATTTTGTCACCTTCCTAAAATAATGACCTAAGTCATTTTTTTATTTTTATTTTTTATGCTTAAATCATCTCCGCATGATGCTGGCCACCTCTGGTTAAATCGCCTACACACTCAGTTGAAAATATCCAATAATAACTATATAATGTGTATATAATATCGATATAATGGCTAATATTTGGTTCAGCTTTTTGTGTTTTCTGTAAAATCTGAAAAAATTACATAGGCCTTTATTTTAGGGAGGCAAACGAAAGAGATCAAATAGCATGCTGATTGGAACATGGATGCCAACACCTCCTCATCACATTCCTGCAGGGCATCCGGAGATGCCGGTTATCCAAGCACCCAGTCCAGATCAGCTGGATATGTGGAGCACCATATGACCAAACGCTAACATCTGTGCGGTGTTACTGAAGAATGCTACCGTGGGATGTTACATTAGATTATATGTAGTTAGATAAGATGCATTAGAACAGCATTTGGCCTCTGTAACCAGAAGAAAATGTGGAAAAGCAGATAAAGGTCCACATTGACCACATGGAAATGAGTGGCTCACAGTAACAACAATAAGGCAGAGATGAACCTACAATTCAATTGCATCCCAACCTAGTGGACCAATACAGTTGTTTCCTTACTTGGCTGCTACAGATTTGCACGGCAGTTACTAGGATGGTTACTAAGGTTGGGGAGGGGCGTTTTGCCAGCACGACCTTGGTGGAGTGAGCCCTGGATGACTGGAGGTGCTCCAGCCGCAGCCAATAATAAACACTGGGCAGGGAAGTGAGTACTGATGGGAGGAATGTCTCAGGGAACACATCAAAGCATCTATTCCCGGGTGGCTTGTTTAGGGCTCGGCCATGGTGCAGAGTGCAGTGCATAAACCAAAAGGTACTTTAAATCCCAGCAAACGTTAAGTCGTCTATATCACCCAAGGTATTTTAAATGCATAAGTTTAGATTTGGACTGAAAACAAATTTAGATTAGAATTGAAAACAAATTTAGATTAGATTGAAAAATAAAAAAACTATTAAAAATTCTACCCTGAAATCAATAATACTACTATTATTTGGTGTTATGTGTGTATAAACGTTCCACTTTAATGGCATATTTAAAAGTAAAAGAAACAAAGGCACATTTCCATTCAATTCCATACAGTACTCCCTTTAAAAGATCCTCCACACATTGGAAACACACTGCCAGTGTTGTGTGGTGCGGGCTGCAACACCGTGTGTTTCTCATTAATTACAGAGCCAGAGCTGTGTAGAAACACCAGAATATGTTTTCAGCACGCACACAGAAAGGACAGAAGGGAAACCAAGAAGAGATATACGCGGAATTTACGCTGAACTAGCTTTACAATCATTTTGCAGCTGTTTGCTAAATAAATGAGGGCTCCACAATATTCCCGTCTGTAAATGACCACAAATTAGACAGTTGCTTTGTCAATTTCCCTTGTGTTCTTCTGCGTAACCATTTTCTTGTGTAGGTGATTGTCTGACCTATTTCCAGCACTCGTCTGGAGCCAAACTGTGTGTGTGCGTGTTTGTTGTGTGCTTGTGTTTGTGTGTGTGTGTGTGTGTGTATGATTATATTGTGACTATATAGAGAGGTGCTTCAGGCTATATCAGGAAAGTGTGAGTTTTAGACCCCTGATGGCCTCCTGTCATTTCTTTTCACTGTCTTTGTTTTTTATTTTATTATGTCTACATTTTGACACTAAACACAACGTATTCTCTTTGTGACCAGAGAACCTGAGTGAACCTGAGCATTTTGGATACTCCCCTATCATTTTATTGTTACAAATAATGTATTCTGTGATGCCTAGCACAAATTCCCCATTCCCCAATAGGGGATTCACATCAACTACTAAAGCGAGCCATAACTATAGCTTTATAGCTTTATAGCCATAGATCACAATCACAATACACATATTGCTAATTGTTGGAAAGTTGAGCATCACATACAGTGTCAAGATGAACTGCAAGCCTATAATATCTCCAGTTCATCTGCAATGTGGTTAAATGACCTAAATTACCACGTTACTACATGCAATTTTAATACTGCATTTCCGTTAGCTTCTCAATAGTAAATTGCTTTCTGTGGCTTAACTTAAACGTCAAATTCAACCAAGAGGGTATTAACTGATCTTTAACATCTACCAAAAAAAAAATTCCCCAACGGTGCACACTAACCTTATTTAGCTGAGTGACATTATTCATGTAATATATGAATGGGGAAATGATGTTAATGTGACTTTAAATTTAAGCTCTATGTTCAGCTTTACAAGGAGTGAACAGAATAGGCTGCTGATTATTAGAGGCTGGGAGGAATGGCTGATATATAGTTATGACCCCAGCATTGACCTCAACTGTTTCCCCAACCCCTTGGAGAAACACGAGATAAGGCGGCACGGTGGACAGGAGAGAAATGTGTTCGCGTTTGACGCATGCAATGGCAAAAAACAACTAAAAATAAATAACAAATAAATAAACAGTCTTCCACAAACAAATGCTACACGCTCCGATTGAAGTGAAAACACACAAAGGTCAGTTCACTGATCCTACAGCCTCCAGTCTCGGGTTAACAGCTATTAGTGGTCTACTTGCACACTTCTTGAGGGAGAATTCCAATAGGTGGATGCTTGACCTGATTACTGAAAGCTTATTTTACCCTCTGTTGACCAACTTCATTTCACTTGCTACACTCCTCTATTTGCACTCATCCATCTTTCCTTAATTTCCTTTTTTCTTTCACATGATCCATTTAGCCCCTCCCCCATTACACACATTCTCCATTTCCTAAACCCTTTCCTCCATAAAAAATGTACATCATGGCAGCAACCATCAATGCCTTTCATGCAGCGTCTGTGATGTGGACCAAATCTACTTTCTTTCTCTACTTGAAGGTGGAGTCAGTGATGTTGGAAAGAGATTGTTTTTGTTTTAACTTGATCAACACGAACACGCCTATCACATTACACGCATTGCCAAGGCTGGGAAAGTGTTGTGTGGTGTGGTTAGCACCACGTGGTTCATGTCTCCATGTACAGAGCCGTGACTGTGTAGTAACACCAGATTGTTTCAGCACACACGCACAGGACACAGGGCCGCAAAGAGATTTTTGCTGAATTCGACAAAAACGTGCATTTGCTTACAATCGCTGACTCCACAAGAGCTTAGAAATCACCGTGGCTGCTGATTCTAGTCAACCGTTGAGGTCAAAAAGCATGTTAGCGGGTAATAGTGTGCACTGTCCTACCAAAAACATCTGATCTTTGGTAGGCTATTATTAATCAACAATAGCTAATAGGAACTAATAACAACGAACAGCAAAGAACATGATTAAACACGTAATGACTTAACATGTTTAACACAGATTATAACATATGAAGCCAATGAGAGAAGGCATACAGAATGTTAAATGATAAGCATAAACGGCCTTTAGAAAATATGGAGTGTCAGAAATTACCCAGAATTTGTAGACTTGTTTTGAAGCCAGTAGTTTGAGTAGGGTTGTATTTAACACTCAGCACTTGCTGAGAAGGCACATTTATTTTTTACTAATGACGTGTAGGCTAGTTTCATAACCACAAATCCTAAACCAAATACACAAACACACACAAGCATGTGCACACTGCCTACACCCCTTTTTAACACTGTTTGGACATGTTATTACCGTAGGTTAATGGATTAGCTAGAAATTTATGTGTAATAGGCTATAGGTTTTTAGGAGAGTGCTCAGTTCTAGAGAAAAGGGCTAAGTACATTTTGGGTACACGGACTATTACATCAGCACAAGGAGATTTCTAATGTTTAAAAACATAAATGGCTATATAGTGTGAGAGCAGTATGGTTTCAGCCTTGCCCTCTGATGCGTCAGGAGATTTAACGACATGGATGCTATCTGTGTCCCGTCTCTGGGACTCTGACTGCTGAAACCATGAGACATATATTTAGCCATCATTGAACCAAGTGTGTGTCCTGTGAGCATGTTGTACATTTCTCATATGGCTGGTGCTGCTTATGAAAACATTTTCTTTAAGTAATATTGTTGATGGAGAAGAGATTATTCATTGCGGATGTATGTGGGCGACTTCAATGTGTTTCTCTAAAGGTACCTGAGCAAGGCTTTCAAAACACAGTAGGAAGTCACAAAACTAGCGGTTCCCCACCACACACACCGATAGACCTACTGTAAGCCTCAACACATCCTTTGCAGACTAGTAAGGACCACCTTCTCAGGCCCAAACTGATAAAGGACTCGCAATGAATACAGAAACCCTATCCAAATAACCAAGCCCAACGCACTGGTATTCAACACAAGGATGTGTGATACCCAAATGCAGACACAAAATATAGTTCAGAGTCATTTGGCACATGTATTACATTTGACAGGAGGGGCAGAGTTTGACCTTTATTTTTACCAGGCAAGTTGACAGAGAACATATTCTCATTTGCAGCAACGGCCTGGGAAGTAGTTACGGGGTCAAACACAGTGGGCTGGCAGTGGCACCAGTATATCCAAAATAGACAAAAACATGTAACAATCGTAAGGCAGAGTCGAAACATAGTCAAGGCCATACACAGGCGACACAGCTTATTCAGGCATAACTGGTAGAAACACAGAATGCAATGCCACAACGGGGAGAGTAGACTACTGCTACATGCCAGACAACTCAGAAGACAAATATTATATTAGAATAGTTACATGCCACCATGACTACTACCATGTCAATATATCATTACATCATTAAACAAAGTTCCTTGTGGCCTAAATAATAAAGTTCTTAATAATAAATTGTGTAATACATAAGAGCAGAACAGGATTTATTTTTATTTTATAACATTTTTTAGATAGCATTCAAGGAAGAACCTTGAGTGCTAGGAGGTGGCTAGTTGAGGTACCAAACTAGATGGTGAAGAGGTGTGTATTGAGTTTCTTGTGGAAGATCAGTAATGTTTTGGCAGTACTGACTGTTCGCGGAAGCTCCTTCCACTATTGTGGTGCCAGGACAGAAAAACAGAGCACCATGGTAGTCCGGTTAACAGAGAGTTGCAGTAGTTCAGGCGGGAAATAACTAGCTTCGGTCAGGAGATGTGTAGCTTCCATTGTGAGGAACGGCCTTATACTTCTGATATTGTAGAGTAAGCATATGTAGGAACAAGCTGTTGCAGTGATGTTTGCTGCGCCTGATTGTTGGTTGACCAGCACTCAGAGACCCTTTACAGTAAGGGAAGAGGACATGTGGTTTTCTCAAGGGTAATAGACAGGTCCACTTGAGGACTGTCTTTTGCCCGGAGGTGGAAAAGCTTGGTTTTGTCGAGGTTGAGTTTGAGGTGATGTGTTAAACATCCAGGCACTTATGTCAGCGAGACATTCAGAGATCCAAGTTGAGATCTGTTTGTCAGATGGAGGAAAGGAGAGGTAGTGTTGGGTGTCATCAGCATAGCAGTGATAGGAGGATCCATGAAAATAAATTACAGGGCTGAGAGCTCTAGTATATAATGAGAAGAGTAGTTGTACCAGCACAGATCCTTGGGGGACCCCTGTGTTGAGTGGGCAGGGTTTGGACAGGCGTCCCTTTTAGATCAATTGATAGTAGCAATCTGTCGAATAGAACTCGAACCAGGAGAGAGCAATGTGTGCACTCCCCAGCACAGCAAATGTTGAAAGAAGGATCTGGCAGTATACTGTGTGAAACGCAGCAGACAGGTCTAGAAGGATGAGGACTGAGGAGAGGGAGGATGCTCTGGCAGTGGAATGTGCAGCTTTGAAGCCAGACTGGTAAGGGTTCAAGAGGTTGAGCTTAGAGGGAAAGTTGATTGGAGACTGCACGTCGACTGCACGATCAAAGGTTTTTGACAGGAAGGAGAGGAGGGATTCTGGTCTGTAGTTCTGGAGAACTAAAGCATGCCTACACAAGGGCCCATTAGGAATGAGACCCAATTGAGGGTGTTAATTAGACAGTGGACAGGAGAGAAACTAAGGAGGGGCCAGACAGGAAACTTTCCCTAAACATCAAATGCAAAGAACCAAAATCACAGATCAAACTTCTTACAGATTGAAGTAGACAAATGAGGCATGCAGAAGGGGTCCATGGAAAACATCCCTGCGTTCAGGATTGTGGAACGTTTGCTACAAGTTCAATGCACGCGGCGGTAGACTGAACCGCAAAACAGGGTGGAGTTCGGATGTCCATATAGGCTGCGGTTTGAACAACACTCACATGGCTTACAACAACATAGCCATCGTTTCTATTTTACTGCTTTAGATTGTTGTGTATCAGCAGTACAGATGCACAAGATTGATTGTAGAACCAACGTGGCTGTAGAACCACTTCTGTCAGTGCATAGCGCACTGTTCCAATTGAAGGATATGTCCGTAATGGCTGTGTCAACATATTCGATTTCTGGCATTTCAAATAAGAATTAGACTGCATACATTTAAGGTGGTAACCAACTTTTTGTAATGCTATTAAATGGTGATGATTACTTACAAATACTTATAAACTCCCAGGTAAATATGCAGCTACACTTCCTACACGTCACTGAGCAACACTCGCCACGCCCATTAAAGGGAGAAAACGGCTTTGAAAGTAGTTCAAGAATGTTTTGAAAGTTTTAGAAGAAACTGGTCGTTCAGTGAAAAAGTGAATTGAACGTTCAGAACGTTAGTCCACTGAACACGCCCAATAAATTCACGCTGACTAATCAGGTAATTCAAAACTCCTGTGACACAACAGCACTCTGTAATACATTATATCTGGCAAGCACTGTGATCCCCCTCATGCAACACAAACATATACCTAAAGAAAGGTCACTGAGCAATAATGCATTTAAAATTCCTATAAGGTGCAATTAGTTTAATCATAGACACCTGAGCTCTACAACATGCAGACACAACCAATCACACTGCTGATATCTCTCTAGCCACGACAGTAGCCAAAGCTCAGACATGCATTGTATTTCCTTTGTCTGGAAAGGGTGACCTATATATGGACAACACAATGACCGAAAGTAAATAGAATTAGAAATCTATTGCGTAGGAAAATGGACTCTTGATGGCAGAGCTAAGATGTAAGCTAACACAACATGTCTGTGGGTAGTGATGGGGGTGGACGCACAGCATGTTCTCTGACATTGTGAACAGTTGAAACACTGGGCACTTGGGCAGTCACAATCTGAGCATGTAGATAAAGGGAGAGATAGGATATTCAGACTGTAAACGCCCCTCGTGGTGTTTAGAAGTCTATATATTCTTTCCAACCTCTAATGCCTGTCACAATTAATTGTGTTCTGCAGTGACCTACATTGTTAGTGACAAGTAGCAAATGTTTGAGTGACATTGATTTTCACATCTGTTAATTGTATTGACAGTTCTCAAAGAACAAACTTATTCATGAAACGGCACGTGTAACATGGATTATATGTTCAGATTTTCCATTGTGTCTGTAGTTATAGGTACAAACAATTTCATATACATATCAAGAGTTGTACTTAATGCAAGCTACATTGTCCTACAACTGTACAAACTGTGGTAACTAACAACATGCATTAACACGTATTCTACTCAATAACAATTTAATCTAATAATATGTTATATAGCTATATAACTATATTATAAAGCTATTTTGTAAATGTATTTGACTTGAAGATGTTATCTGGACATCCATCTTTCTATCTAAATTGTTTGCTATCAAATCCAAATAATTTACACTTAACCAGAATTCACAAAGTATTCTGTGGAATTTACATTAAAATGCACTTCAATTATGTATGTTTTATGAAAGTGCCGTGATAGCTATAACTCTCAAAGTCAATTCAAGACATTTTCAGGGTTGATTTTGACTATTTGGGGCTTGAGCTCTTGAGAAAGAAAATGTATCGAGATGAGTATATAGCAGTAGAGTTAATCTGGTCAAACTAGTTTCTGTACTTATTTCAGTTTGTCTGTCTGCGGCAGAATATGCTTTTTGCTTGCTATCACACTTTCAGAAAGGGGGCAAAGTTGGTTCATGCAACCACAGGCAACCCACAATACTCAAAAGTTCTGTTGTCGTCAGCAAGCTTTGAAGCGTCTCCTTTTAATTTGAAGTGGGAACTATTCTTATTACCTTTAAGTGATGAAATGAGGACCAACCGTAACGCTATATTGTGAGGGGTTTATTTGATTCATTTATTTATTTGGATCCCCATTAGTAGCTACCAAGGTAGCAACTATTCTTCCTGTGATCCACAAAATGAACAAAATACCGGTTACCATTCTAGATTGTAAATTCCAAGATCCCTACTATATCCATAGAACACTTACAACAAACAATAATAATACAATAAGTGAATGGAAAGTTAATCAGCTCCTTAGTCCATTTGTAATTGGACTAAATGGACTATAAGGTAGTTTACATTTTTACATAAATGACACAAGACTAAATAAAGTCAAAATATATATTTTTAATGAAAATTAAATTAAATGAAATATATATGGGAAAGGAAAGCAATTAATGACACCACGATCGAAATGAGAAAGCAAAAAATGACATTACATGTTGGTAACAGTATAGGGGTGTGTCCTCGTACACGTCCACCAACATACGGTTATCCTCCAGATGGGGTGGGGGGCGGGGTGGGTACAGGAGGTAGCTAATAACAGCTGCCAGATGTAGGGAGTCCCATGAGGCAATGCACATTCTCACAGACAATGGAATGCTTGTCAGGACCCCTACAGGAAGTGAGATCAGGGCCCTTGACCCCTCCTCTAAGCTAAATGGGAGACAAAGCAACGGGTCTCCTCACTGGAGCCTTCTGCATCTCCTAAACTTGTCTCATCATAGACCCACTGACAGTGAGCAGTCATTCCATAAAACCTGTCTGCCAGGCCTCCACGTTACGTGCTCCATTAATATATTTGTTTATTTATTCATTTATTATTTAACTTGTCAATCCTGAAGGTTAAGGGTGACAAAGATAAATAGGGGGCAAAGGATTTATAATAAACAAGGGAAAGTTTGCATCCACAGAGTATGACTCTATGGAGTCGATTTTGGTAACCAACACACACAACAATGCTGCAACATGTTTTCAGTATTTCACAAGTTCTAGTTTTTAATGAGTACGTCATACACTGGATGGAAAAGGGGAGGAAGGGATGATAGTAGGGAGGTGATTGCAAAGTCCTGACCCCCCCCCCTACCCCCCTTCCTTCCTGACCAACGCTCTCTCTATCACTCACCAGTAGATCTGACATGAGTCAGTTGTATACAAGCTGTCTGGGCAGATACATAGACACCAAAAGGTTACATGTTGAGCCTGCATGTGGCAGAGTGCAGTTTAATTGGTGTGATATCAGACTGCGTCACTGAATGTTGTAGAGATTGAGACAGACATAAGCACAACCTTCTCTCAGCCTTATCAGTTAAACTAAAGACTCCAGTCATGTTTGCATACTTAACATTTTCTTATGCATTTTTAAAATCTCACATCGTTCGAACTCTATTTTAAAATATGCTATAACATATTTAATGTCCTTTTAATGGTTTAACATTACGTTTACGTTTACGGCATTTGGCAGACGCTTTTATCCAAAGTGACTTACATCTAGTACATTTGTCAGTAGTTGGACAGGTTGTATACCAGCAATTATAAGCAAACAATATTTTAAAAAGAACAAAATGCAGCATAATGTCATTATACCTATTACCACATAGTCAAACAGGTAAT
>JAODLL010016166.1:2500-27633 GCA_026546735.1 Forbesichthys agassizii | reverse complement strand
CCCCCCCCCCCCCCCCCCCCCCCCTCCCCCCCCTCCACCTAAGTCCTGGAGCCTATGACTCAGAACTCCTGTTCCCTCATTACACCCCATAATTTACATTAACCTGTTCGCTATAACCACACAAATCCACAGACTGCCCAGTCAAGTGGAATTCGCACCTGTCCTTCCCTTTACAGTCAGCCTGAAAACGCAATTTGACACAATATTTGCCACATTACTAGAGGCTGTGACTTCCATTAAACGTAATCTATACACAACAATATTATATCTCATTTTAAATGAGCAGGCTTTTGTTATTTACACCATGTGAAAATTAACATGATATTATTTTCTGAATGTAGCATTCATCTTAAAATAATGTCAGGGGCTTCAATTAAAGCTCACGCTCACGACAGAAGCTCTGCCAATCACAGTGGCACGTTCTGTCTGAATGCCATACTGTTATTCCTGTGAGTTTGTAACCTCCATATATCAAGATACCCCCATAAGCCATGTAGTGAATAAATTGAAACACTGCCTCACCTAGCCCATTAAGTTAGACTAATATAAACTATCCATAATCACTCACTGCTTATTGGCATGAAATAAAATAAAAAAGTTCTCGAGCCTGAATTAACTCAAATGTAGTTGGGGCACATCAAGGTAAAGCTCTCATCTAATGTGACAAGAGCATGTATGAAAACATCTTAGTTGCTTTAAATAATTAGCGTTGCCTAATTTGTTGCAATGCTTTCATCAATACTCATTAGGCGAGTGAACACAGCAGAACAGGAAAAGGTGGATGGTACAAACGATTAGAGGGTACTATTGACTCTCCATGACTTACCTGCGGTGTTATTTTCAATTTGAGCCAGGCACAGGTCTCTATCCTTCTCTATCTCCAATATCATGTCACACATCTGTAGTGAAAACGTCTGCCAAGACAACAATGTTGTTGAGTGTTATTTTGTTTGTTAAATAGGCACCACAGCAAGAAGCAATGCTCACAGATGCTTTAGAACATCACACAAGCTGCAGCCAGGTACCATCTCCACTCAGACCAGCCAATACGTTACTCGCTGACTTAAACAGAGTGAGGACCTTGATATCGCACCTCCCTATATGGGGGAAGGGTCCCCTCAACAATTATTTCACATAACGTCAATCTTTACTGGAACATTCCCATGCTTACACTGACCTAAGCTGCCATAAATCTCCATGACAGACAAACAAGGCATACATAAATATTAATCACTCAATGAATATGGGGGGGTTAAAAGTATATATTTGACTTTGCGCGTGTGTGTGTGTGTGTGTGTGTGTGTGTGTGTATGTGTGTGTGTGTGTGTGTGTGTTTTGGAGACATTCCCAGATGTTTCTGACTAAACTAAAGTCTTACCTCTCCTTGTCACAGATGCATCTAACTTACCTTTTCCTAACATTTTCCTGCACGCCAAGATTAGCACGTCGAAACTTTTTGTTTAAAAAAGTGAATGCGTTATCTTTCTTTGAGGAACAGAAAAAGTGTAGGCCCACACGAGCAAATTGTCTTACCATCCACTGCATGCAGGTAATGATTAATAAAGACGTTTCATTTTGAAACAATTGTAAAGGAGGGAGAGAGGGCTGACATTGACAAAGGAGGCTGTTGCCATGGCAGGCATGTGCATTGTAGGCCTAAACGTTATATCAACCTCTGTCGTGGACGTAAAACTTGTGAACATCACAGGGAAACAAGTCTTCCATACATTCTGTCAATAGCCTATAAAGGATGGATGGAGGATAATTAACTATATGTAGCGCGATCGCTTTCTAAAACTTAACCAAGGGATGCAAACTAATTTGTATGATATAGCCTATGCCTTTTTCCATTGTAATTAAGTGTAGGCTATCTGGCATGCCATTCGACAGTAGCCATGCAAAGTGTGACAGCGCTTTTTGCGACCACTGAGATCCCAATTAGGAACTCGAAAGGTAGGCTCTTTGATACATTTCACAATTACAGCCAAAACAATTGTAGGCCTACGATTAACAAAAATGCTAGAATAAAAACATAGCTACATGTTCGCAATACTTACGTGTTTCAGCAGCACGCAGAACAAAAAAATGTAAACGCTTTTTGAAACTTTCATCTTCATCACAAGGTTTACAGGGACTTTTTTCAAACTCATGATGATTATCAAAAATCCGAGATAGGCTACTTTACGGTACGTTCCTGTACACGGAGTGGTGACTGTAAACTGCGGTATACCTTGAGCAACTAGAAACTGACCAATGAGAGCGTCAGCTGTAAACGTCAGTCGAGTGTGTGTGTGTGCGTGTGTCTGTGTACGTGTGCGTGTATGTGTGTGTCTGGGAGGGAACAGGTGAGGAGGGGGGACGGCATTCTTATTCTCATGGAATAAAAGGCTAAGGCTAGGCTGGGTAAACTCATAAATTGAACAGAACACAGACTACATTTGAAGGTTGTTATATTTGGTCACATATTAACATTAAAAATAACAAAAACATGGATTAGACCTGCAATGGTGTTATGTGGTGGCTGCTGCGTGGGACTTTATTATCATAGTTTATTAGGCTATATTTGCACAGGCAGTAAGCTATATAGGCCTAGTGTTGTGAAGACCAAATGAATAGCCTGCAAATGTTGCTTATATTTACCTAATTATTACTTTTAAACGAGTGGCTCAGTCAGTCCAAAATCAATCATAAACACAAATACATTTGAGCTCTCCTGAGAACTGTAGCTGTAAATAAATAAGTAGGTCTACTCAATAAATACTCAAGAGTAGATTGACACATACCTTTTCTTTTACTTCAGATTCCTTTAGAAGAATGCTTTGTGATAAACTAACCACCAGCTATATTTGAGTTTAAACATGCAGTGAAAATTAATGGTTGTTTTCACAATTTCTAATCAAATAATAGTGTACAATATGAACGCAAAA
This sequence comes from Forbesichthys agassizii, assembly GCA_026546735.1. Classification (NCBI taxonomy): domain Eukaryota; kingdom Metazoa; phylum Chordata; class Actinopteri; order Percopsiformes; family Amblyopsidae; genus Forbesichthys; species Forbesichthys agassizii. Next base: position 24,706 of record JAODLL010016166.1, on the reverse strand, counting down.
TAGTAATTTGGGTCACATTCCATCACCCATGCATGTTTACTCATATAAAAACATTGCTATCTGCTCTTTGTAACCTGCACACATCATGTTTTTGTTTTTTTGCTATTCCAAAACAGCATAGGCTCCTTTTTCCAATCAAATATCAAGTGGTTTGAGCATGTAATTTGTTTTTAATCAATCAAACCTAATGCAAGTGTTTTGTGACTTTACACACAAAACACAGGCTGGTTTCTAAGGCCTTTCTTTGCAGAAATAATGAAGACATGCATAGTGCAAATTAATGAAAATATGAGAGAGAGAGAGAGACAGAGAGAGAGAGAGATAGAGAGAGAGAGAGAGATTTTCTGCCAACTGCTTTCCAGTCACTTTCTTTAAAACATTCTATACATTTAGTAATTTTTGTAAGAAACCCTTGGCTTGAAGAGCCTGCAGTTCTCATATACAATCTGCTTTTGTTGACTGGTTAATTAGTTGAAAGTAATAATATCAGTAGCCTAATTATTAACGTGAAAGGGAAGTTAACATCATATACATTTATATATTAGTGTTAGTTCTATTAGATACACAATGTACACATTGATTTATAGTCTGCCCAAGCACCAATGTTATTCTGAGCATTTCTTCTATAACCTATGGTTTATCACATGAAATGTATCCATTTATTGAAATTAAATACCCATTCAATTCTTAATTTATTAAATGCCATTCAAAAATCACAAGAATATTGTACAGAATAAACAGCCATGACCATGTCAGACACAAACAAGTTCCCACTCATGTCTATACGTCAGTAGTCTTTGACGTATTAAGGACAGCTTCTTTTCTATTAACACCCATTCAGAAAGGCAGCACAAATCCAATCCACTCTCTTCATGGTTTCTGACGCCTTGATTGCATAGAGAGGCCAATTTGTGGAATATTAGAGAACAGTTCTTTGTTTGCCAGGCAGTCAACCAGATATTTTTAATGCTGGGGCACGATAATGCAATAATGGCCTCGCATTGGAGCCTACGTCACTCAAGGGGAGTGTACATCACCTTCCGATTAACTGTTCCGTACATACAGGCTATATTGCCCACGTGAAACTACTGAACCCCACCAATACTGCTACTGTATGTGGCTTGATATTGTCTTGTTATGCCACTGGCATTTATACCGGATAGGCCTGACCTATACTGTAGGCCTACATGTTGTAAATACAGTAGGCCCTATACATGTAGGCTTTTTTGTCATAGGCTTATATTATTAAGGGACACTTGAGGGTTTCTGGTAAATAATATAACATTAGTTGTTTGTCTCTTACTGCCTACACAGCCATGAGTTCAAAACGCACGTCATCGTTCAGAACTTAGTAGGCCCATATCTGCAATAACAATGCAGTCAAGGACAGACATTCACAAGAAGCATTTTCAAACCTGATTCAAGATTTAGAGTTGAGTTAGAAGGCGGAAACCTGTTCTGATGCTGTCCTTTCAAATCACAAAGGGAAAGAGTGATTGGTGTTATGCCAACTCAAAACCTATGATTATTTGTTTCACCTAGGCCAGGGGTGTCTGCAACCTGCGCTCCTGAGCCGCATGCAGCTCCTGAGTCCATTTACAGTGGATCCCTGTGGCTTTGACAATCATCATATAGAACTGAGACGTGAGTGCACAGTAGCTGGGTATATGTTAGTATTTGGTATATTCTGATTTCAGGTCACCGCAAATTGGCAATTAAGTGTTTCATTTAAAATAAATCTTCACAAGGGGAAGGGGGGCCCCCGCACCCCCCTAACATTAAACTGCAAAAAAAAAAAACGTGAATAAATTCTCGTGTATATTAGTAATGTTGATATACTATGTATAATATTTTCTGCGGCTCCAAACTAATTGTATAAAAGATTTTGGGCACAAATGGCTATTTTGATAGGAAAGGTTGCAGACCCTTGACCATTTGAAAATCTACAAACATTTCGACCTTCTCACACCACACACATCACATCATCATTCAGAAATTATAATCGTGGCATTGCTGCCATCTGGTGGTCACAGTGTGCTTAATGGTTTCTATTGGCTTGCGAAACACAAAACACGTGCAGGAAACAAGGAAATGAAAATGTAAATGTGTTGCTTTCGGTTTGTGCTGTCAGTATCCTAGTAGGCTACGTGTCACTTTAACCTTGTCAGAATAAAAGTAAGTGATTATTGCTGTAACTCACATTTATATTCAAACGGGTGTCATTATTGTAGCCTGTCTGATTTACAGTGAATGTAATCTGAGTTGAATGAATGTAGCCTGTACTGTATAATTGCCTATTGGTTCTTGGTCATAGAGAAGAAGCAATGAGTGACTTCCCGATCAACCCCTTGGTTTTGATTGGTGTTGGATCTAGCTTTGCATTCTCTGGCTTGTTTTATCACTTATACCAAGAAAAGAAAGAAGAGTTAAACAAGTTAAAGGTATAGGCTTGTATTACATACATGAAGATAACGTTATAATTTACTATTATATAAAAATTACAAAAAGTGATATATTATCTTTACCGTTTTCAGCAAATACCTCTCTTCAGGCCAGATGAATATTTGGTCAAAATAGTGAAGTCATCCCCCCACAATCGACTGAAGTATGTTGCTGTGGAAGGTAGGAAATGTTTTTGGTAATTTTAAGATTGTTACATAACTGCGTTTTTTTCTGACCTACATTTTTTTTTTTGTAAATGTGGATGACCAGGGATGGTTCAGGCAGAGGGAGAACCCCTGGCCAGCAAGTTTGTCCCACGATGCTTTGGTGTGATTCAGAAATTAACAGTGGAGGATCATGGGAAATACTGGAACTCTCTCACTAGAACCTGGTATGTTTATGTAAACAGAAAAATGCTGTTGGTGTCATTGCCAGTGTTCACTGTAATATAACTTTATTCAGTAACTTACTATTACAAATTCAAGTAACGCTGCATTACAGCATTACAAGAATTATATTTCTGGTCCTAGCAAACTTAGGGTAGGCTAATTGAACCAGCCTGTCCAATCATCTGGTTTGAGAGGCTGCGATGTTTTCACTTTGGCTGATTGTTGACTCCTAAGGTTTATTATTGTATAAATATAACTAATATAATATATTGTTATAACTAGTAACATAACTAATTAATTTTAATACCCAGTAATAAGTAATGTAACTTTTTGAAGGAGTAATAAGTAAATAGTAACTTACTACAATTTCTGTCATTTCTGCCAGCATAAATGAATACATTTGTGTGTGCAGCATAACAGCATTAGAAACGTGCTGTTTTTAATGCTGTATTAAAAACCATACAGTCCTCGATCACACTCAAAACACATGAACATTTCTTCCCGCAGGAATGCTCGGAGAATGAACAGGAGGGAGAGCAGTAACTCTGTGCCGTTTTGTCTGGTGAGTCCAAGGGCCTACATTGCAGACCTATACGTTAAGGTCTCAGATCCCCTGGGTGCCTCTGGGTGCTACTTGGAGCGGGTACACCACAAACTAAAGCCAGCAGAAGAGAGTTTAGTGGACGTTGTCGTACAGGGCATCAGTGGTGAGAAAGCTGTCGCTCAAGAGGAAAGTGAGGAGCTGTTGCGTGTAGGGACCACGGTGACCGGGTTTGGGGAGGTAGTTCTAGAGGGAGGCCGTGTAATAAGACTGCAAGCCCCGCAAGATGGCCGCCGTTTCATCCTAGTACCCACTGACTACGGAAGTTTCATATCCAGGCACGAGAGCTCGGCCAAGATGTGGAAGACCCTGACAACTGTCAGTGGGATCACGGGAACCGCTCTTCTGGTTGGGCTTATCCATAGTGTAATTAAGCAACAGGATGATAGATCAAAATAGGTCTTAATACTTAAAAACTGGTCAGCATTAACAGAGCATTTATTTGATTATATTCAAGTTATATTTCTAGATTAAGAACATTTCATCCCATCTCACGGTTTTAAAACATAAAATGCTTCAAACGTGTGTTTGTATATTTGTAACACTAAAATAATGTGAAGTGTACCTTAAGACATGTTTCAAATCCTCTTAGGCTACCTGAAACTTGATGCGTACGTCTACAATGCATTTCCTCCGATACAGTATTCTCCCTTTGTGTTGTCAATACCTGATCATCTGAAATTAATTTGTGTAATCTTATGGACCACCCATTTTATAGGGTTCATGCGTAAGTTATTTTTTAAAGGAATGTACAATGTAATTTGTAATAATTCCTGCTATTCAGAAGGGCACATTAAAATAATGCTGTTCAAAATTGTGTTTATTTGCATTGTTTTTTTTAATGTTAACTCAATAAATCCTATTTTCAAAAAGTAGTAGTTGCAGCAGGTCAACTACAGACAAGTGACGTGACCATGCAAATTAACAGTCTGATGTCATACTGTGACATAGGCTATCAACACTGAGACTTGCAGCATCCGTACAAAGTTCCTACTCATGTTAAGGGGGCCAGGGCACATACCTTACCACGGTGCTTCTGAAGTATCGAGACTAAACATACCTGTGTGTGTTTGATTAAGAAGAAAGGTACACTTTTCTGGGGCATATATACAGTACTGCAGCAGATACCCTGCCTGCACAAATAGCTGACTTTCATCTTTTTGCTCAGAGCAGCTGGACTATCATTTTAGTCACTTCTATCCTGGACTATTAAGACTGTGGCACTACGTGATGCAGTATTGTATGACAGAAGGGTGGTTAGTGATGAAACAGGGTTGTGCGGTCACACAAGGCTGCCACAGTGTGCTGAGAAGTCTCTGAGCCCCAGCATGCAGTCCTAGTTCAGACGTCAGTCTCAAAGGCCCACTTTTCACTGGCCTTCCTCTTCAGATGACTCATCTTCTGTCTCCTTCAGCCATTTGATGAATTTATGAAGCTAAAAAAAAAAAAAAAAAAAGTACTTTTTTTTTTAAGCAAGTAATTCTCATTACATTCTGCATGCATGACTACATTATTCACTTTGTGTGTACATACACCCTGGTACTTGTGGAGCTTCTTGCTCTTGTCAGTGGAGACTCCCTGAGAGAACCAGCGCAGAATGATCTCCTCCGCCAGGATCCCTAGCTCGTACATGTTCACCAAGATCTGGAGAGAGAGACGGCATGCCATGGAACACTTTATACTAACTGGGCTTTGTGTGAATGGCCATCTGCATGAGGATGGTTGTCGCCTTAACACTTAAATGAAAGAATAACTGCAACCTAAATTGCTTTTTTTTCAGCTGTAAACTAAATAATAGGACTTAACTTTGAGGAGACAAAATCAACGCTGGTGGCAATATTGACAAAATTACAGTTGTGAAAAAGTGTATTATCTTACAATTAGCTTGCAACAGCTGAATATACCTCAACTGACCTTAACCATAGCTCCCCAGTGGCTTTCCTGCTCCAGGAAGTATTCTTCAAAGGCACACAGACAGTCCAAATGGTCCTGCGCTCTCTTCACGTAGTTCTTAAACACCGGCGCCCACGTCTTCAACAGCTGACAGCATGTGAGGAAGGTGGTTGGGGTGGAGGTGGAAAAGGAAATGCGATTATAATTAGAAATGGGACGATATATATACGATATTGTTTATCATGGTAAAAAAAAACTGAGGATAATCGTATCGTGGTCATGGTGAATGTCGTATTGAGTGTCAAATTATCGTGATAACCATGAATATCCTCACATAAGTGACTTGAAAAAGCTATGTAGCTCATTTGTACATTACAATTGTATTGATATATACCAATTGATTTATTAGCCTGCATCTTTCCAGTCAACCACCACCATGGCTGACTGCTCGGCTTGCCCATTGTGTCCCCCACATAAAAAAGATAAATCAGATTTGTTGATATACTGGTTTCAAAACTAAAAGATACAGTATGTGTGTCATTATAATAAAAATGGTTTCTTAACAAAAATGTAATACACAGTAATTCCAGTATGTTTTAGTGCCATTTTAAGGGTTTAATAAGAATATAATGAATAAATCGTGAAAATATCGTCTATGGCAAATATTTTGGCCAGGATAATCGTGTTATATGGATAATATCGTCCCATGCCTAATTATAATGCGCTCTGTGCCTGGTGTGGCAATTCACCCTTGCCCAAATGCACCGTGGACAAGAAGAAATTCAAAAGGTATTCACAGGCAGAAGGAGTTTGGTGTATTCGTCCGGTGGGAGCGTCGGACCACGCTGTTGGAATGGGAACTCCAGCACCACTTTGGTCAGAATCTGCATGACCTCTTTCAGGGTGATATTGTAGGCGTACCTGTGAAGGCGGGGAACATTACACACACACACACACACAGTAAGTCTGCTGCGGCACAACGTTAATGCCAACAATGAACCACGGCGAGGGAAATGCAAGCCAATACATTTGACCCCTCACTTCAGAGAGTTGATCTCCAGCACAAGGTTGTCGCAGCCTATGTTCTCCTCCAATCCCCTCTGCAGGGTACCCAGGACCTCCATCTGGAAGACTGGACATGGAAAGACAGTGAGAACATGATGGAGGACACAGAGAGAGAGCGGGGGAAGACGGTCATCACCCTTACCTTTGTCGTCGTCCATTTCCGGGGAGGGGATGACCGGATCGTCCGGGTCGTCCGGTTCGCTGGCCTCGCTTTCGCTCTCAGGGTCGGGGTTGAGCACCAGGCCTGGTAGGGAAGGAGCAAAGTGGGCCTGCTGCGGCACTGACTAACGGGCAGGAGTGCCCTCTAGTGGCGAAGTTCTGCGGCGCGTCGAGTGTTGCACTCTTAATAGCGTTTCGAAGCGTGAAAACAAATTGATGGAGGAGCTCAAAAAAAAAAAAAACAAGATGGTCAATGTCTTGTCGCTGAAGAAACTGAACCGTGTTCTGAACCTTGGCATCGACGCGTGGCAGACTGCGCCAGCGGCTGTCGTCCCGTTATAAAGAACTACAGTCGTGTGAATAAGAAGGTCCACCCTCTTTGTATCCTAATAACAATCAGCTGTTCCCTAGCAGGTGTATATATTTGGTAAATAAAACCTCAGATGAACAACACGTGACATATTACACCGTGTCATGTGTATTTAACAAACCATAGAACATAAAGAGGGTGTACTTTCCTTTTCACACGACTGTACGTGCTAAAACGTCTTTAGCGCGCGTCAGCCTTGACTGTTGTAGGCTCGCGTAGCTTATGTTTGTCTGCGGCTCACCCCAGAGACACTGGGACAGCTCGTCGTCTTCCGTGTCGTCCACACGGCTGCTCTTCCAGGCGTAGCCTTTGCCCGCTGCCCCAACCTCTGCAGGGTCGAAGGCTGAAAGACACAGGAGAGACATCTTGTGTGTGAGTTACCATGCTTCCGCCTCATTGGCTGCACATTGTTGTGTTAGAAAGCCGTACCCACATTTAAGTTTGGCTTTGTCTTTACTCTGGCCAACGTCAGCGCCGTCACTTAGGAATTCATCTTCGTCGTTTTCCTCCTCGTCTTCGTCTAGGTGGTGCATTGACACCACGATGCCTTCCGGAAGGGAGATGTTTGGTCCGATCACAACCTAGAGAAGGTGGAGGTAAATAAGGTTTCATCCTACGACTCGGTGACTCTGTACAATAATCTATTAGCCATATAGATAGAGCTCAACGCATCATACACCATATACACCACCAGGGGGAAAACATTTTAAAGCACCCCATTGCTTTCAGCTAAGATAACCTAATATCTGACTTACAGAAAAAAATGTCAACATTCTTAAAAGCTGCTGTGATGCACTACCCACAAGGTAAATAACCTAGAATTATAATTTTTAAAAGCTTAGTTTCAAACAAAGAAACATTTGCAGAGAAGGTGAAATAAAGACCAGACTGGTTAGTCACATGTCATATTGCATTGAAAACAACGTCTAGGTAGACAAACGGCACCATAGTATGCTAAATGCTTTACCTGATTAAATATTCAATATTTCACCAAATTATTATTTTGTCATATTGAGTGTCAGGATCCAACAGTTTTCAATGACATGCCTGACGTCTTGTTGCCAGTTTCCACGTTTGACACGTTATATAAACCTTAAATCTGGGTTCTACACCTTGTGGGTAATGCATGCTGTCACACAACAGCTTTGTAAGTAAGTTTCAGTGTTTTGGTAGAAGTCAGAAATGATGCTATCTTAGATTAACGCAATGCAAAGTCAATAGAGAGCTATTGTAGAATGCTTCCTCCGCTGGAGTGGGCAAAACATAAATGCGCTCTTTCTTAGTTTTGTTACATATAATTAAAGTTGACAATGATTACTTACATTGTATGCCAGGACACACTGCTTGTTGAGCCTGACGCCCTCTTTGACCTCAGCTTTGTCACAGACAACAGACTGGTTTATTGCCACATTGTTAGCGATGTGAACATTATTCCAGATGTAGGCGCGGTCCAGAATTACGTTGTCACCTGTTAAATAAAAAAATTTAAATAAAAAAAGCGTTTTTTTTTACTTCCCTAAACCCCACAGCCAAGTGCTCTAAAAATAAATGATGCAATAGATTAAACGGGACACTCCTCAATTAACGTGTCTGGAATTACCCTGGTGGTTGAAGAATGTATTACACAAGCGTAGTTGTTTTGGGTTTGAAACACATAACGATGTCTAAATAGCTATCACTCCTCTCCCACCTCTTCTTAACATGTCCCCCACACACAAGCGCGCACACACACGCACACGCAATGACCGGGAGCAGACGTTCGGCTCTACCTATGGTGCAGTTATTGCCGATGACACTGTTGGAGATGTGACAGTTGGCCCCGATGCTGGTGTCACCGCCAATCAGAACATTCTCCTCCATCTGGCTGCCGTGGCCAAGGCTAACCCCGGACCCCCGGTAGACGTTGTGGCGAGAGTGCGTGCAGCCCCCTCCCCTCTGATCGGTGAAGTTGGCCTCCGGTGTGAGGGGATAGACCCACCGACGTACCAGGTCTGAAGACACCGAGTCGTACATGAGCAAGTTGCTCACCCGGGCCCCATAGCCGTCTTTAGTGACATGCATGTGTATCTGGTTGCCCAGGATCTATGCAGAGCAGGGAGAAAGTCAATCAGTGAATGTGCATGAAACTGGCTTGAATGGTATTTTGGCCATAAATTCTTAATTTCCTATTGGATCAGGAAAACCATCCCAGAGCCAATCAGTGAGAGTTTCACACACCAAACACTGGAATGATTACGAGTGTATTCACCTCGTTAAATTTTGAATTGTGTTAGTGTGTACACAGTATGGGTGTCTATACACCCCTATAAATCAGACGTTCGACTGTACCTCTTCATTGACCAAAATCCCTTTGACAAAATCATTCCTGGTTTGGTAGTCGAAGTTGTCAGTAAAGAGCTCAGCAACCTGTAAAGACGACAAAAACGTTGCTAGCATTTCCAGCTATGAAGCGTCTCATAGCTCTTGTATACGGTCAGACACTTACCTGTGGCGAGCAAATGCTGATGTGGCAATCCAGGAGGTCGTATCTAATTTCAAACTCACCACTCCCGCCATGAAAAATGTTCTGCGTGGTACAAAAGGAAGCAGCCATCATTGGTAAGTATTAAAGATAGAGAGCAGAGAGATTAAGCCTTTAGAGCAGAGCCACATAGATGAGAACCAGGTGATCATTTGACCAGGTGTTCTGAACTTCCAATGGAGCGACTCTCAAAACAGTTTGTTGCAGAAATACAGACGTGACCTCAGACTGATCATATGTACTTGGGAAATAATGTATTGTAATCATAATACCCATTAACGCCCCCCAGAGAGAAATAATGGGCAATAGTATGGTGAAATCCGTGGACCACCCCATTGACTTGCATTAAACGCTCGGTCATTCGGGCAAAAAGTCACCTCCCCGCTTCCAAAAATCAAATGCGGAAGTGCCGTGCGTCGGAACCTATCTGTTAAATTATATTCTCTCTGGTAGAAACTCAACATGTTACCATGGGGAAGTGTAGCTTCTTCAGCCCCTGTGTCTTTTGGTAGTGCAATACACGCTGGCTTTTGCTGTCCATAGCAACGATTATGTCGTCCTCCTCACAACGGGATTTGTGCCCTGGTGACGACTCCTTGAAGATCATTGTCATTACAGAGATATTCTTCTCCATCTTTCGCCGATACCTTGAGTATACAAGAATATTACTACTTTATTTAGTATATTAATCAATGCCAGTAAGAAGATTAGGTTGCTTTTAAAATACTTTACCGTCAAAGTCAAAACGAGTCACATATATTTCCTCACCTGTGCTCCTGTAGGGCCTGACTGACATCAATGTTGGACACCACATCTCCATACACCAACACAAAGTCTGAGCGTACCAGGGACTTGGCGTCCACGTCCCTCAGCACATCCCCTAGGGAACGGTAAAGGTCTGAGGTGATGATGTGGACTACATTTGGAGAGGTTGGCCGACACCATTTTGATTTCCTGCAACACATGTTATGTTATGTGTAGTCAACACTATTACTAAAATAACAACACGCTAACTGCTATTTGGTACATGCCAGTTGGTTGCTTATACTCACAGCAAGTGCTCTTTTATCTTATTGGACATCCAACAACAGAAGACGAATGTCTCCTGCACTCCAGTTGAAGTGAGAAACTCCAGCGTATAGTCAATCATCGCTACATTTCCCAATGGTAGTAATGCCTGTATACATACAATGTCAGATATTTAAATAAATAGGAAAACTGTGAAATTAAAACATCGTGGTTGATGACAGTCAACTGAACCAGCACGCACTACAGTGCGGTGTGGTGGCTAGTTACGGTAGCATTTAGCTCATTTTGCTGTGGCTACATACCCTCGGCTGGTCTTTAGTGATCGGGAAAAACCTGCGGTTGAAGCTGTCTGCGACCAGCACAGCCTGCAGTGGCTGCTCGTCTTCTTCTTGGTCATTCGGTCCTTTTCTACCCGTAAGACCAGAGACAGATCGGCTCTGTTTTCCTCCTTTACTTGCCATGTTTGACAACTACTACTTTCAGACCCTTTCGTCAGTTATTTTGACGGTGGCCGATTTGGGACATTTGCCTTTCGACTAGTCGTTTGGCAGCAACAGTGCATTAGATCAGAATGAAAATGTCAACGCTTAGTGTAGGTTACATTAACTTATTTTCATAACTATATCCTTAACATACTTATTAGTATACTAATCTGGACTGTCTGTAGTTATAGACAGTCTATGACTAAATGGTAAATAGACTGCATTTAAATAGCGCTTTTATCCAAATCGCTTTACACTGTTTTGCCTCACATTCACCCATTCACACATCATGTAAGATGCAACCAACCACCAGGAGCAGTTGGGGGATAGGGGGTTAGGCATCTTGCTCAAGGAGGCTTACAGGTAGGTCAACACCGGGGTTCGAACCCAGGACCTATAACACCCAGACCACTAGGCCATCCTGCCTCAGAAATAACTATAACAAATAACAAAGGTCTCCACTCTGGTTTAGATCAGGGAAGCCGTTCCTCCCAATCGCATCTCCCCAGGTGTCTCCATCATTACCCACGTGCACGTTGAAGTCTCCCAGTAGAAGTATGGAGTCCCCTACTGGAGCCCCATAAAGAACTCCCTTCAGGGTCTCCAGGAATGCCGAATACTCCGAACTGCTGTTTGGTGCATATGCACAGACAACATTCAGGGTTTTCCCGCCCACCACCCCATGGCATAGTGAGGCGACTTTCTCGTCTGCTGGGGTAAATGTTATATTATATACGTTTATTTATTAAACACAATAAAGCCGGTTACTGTCATCTGATACATGCTATGCTTCCAACAGAAACAAATATTATACATCTAGCTCCTGACATACTAGTTTTGACAGGGGCCGTCATTTACTGCTCTGTGGGAGGAAAGCATAACAGTTAAATCAAGATATTCTCAGTGGTCTAAGAGAAGTTAATTGCATTTAAGGGTGTAGAGCCAGAGACTAGCCAGATCTCATATAGAATATAAAGGCCCATAAGGACTTTGGTAAAGTTTACTGGTGTGCGCAGTGATCTTTGCAGGCTCCAGCAAAGTCTAATATTGAAGAGTCACAGCTTCCAAAAAGACACTGTTTTGTTGTAAAACGGTTCTTGGGGAAACTGGCACAGATATTGTACCTCACACTGGGCATTACTTCCTGTGGAGTCTTGTGTAAATTCTCCTTTACCTGCTAGATATGACATATAAAACAATGACAAGAAGTAATGTCTGTTATGTATTTATGAAAGAAACATACTTCAGAATAGGTTCTTCTATATGGGTTTCTGTTTCATTATATTCATGGTGTAAACACTAGAACATGTAACTAAGTTTTGAATGATCGTAAAACAAGTATAATAAAGTATTAAATGAAAAGAGGATATCTTTTAAGTATGTTAATTAATATAAGTCTGGCTGTGGGACCAGCCCCATTCAAGATAAAATGCTACAAAAACTTGAAAAATAATTTAATTGGCTAATATCAACCCGACCAAAATCCTTAATGGTGATATTATATAGTAAAATACAACATATTACTTAATAATATACTGTAGCAGCAAACAACTATTTACTATGTAAAAATACTGTATAGACCCATTTACTGCTGACGTCATGCCGACATCCCCAACATATGCACACGCAGCTCAGCACCAGACGTCCTGTTAAGCCCCATATATTAAATAAATAAATGATCTCTTTTACAAGTATCCTTACGATTGAAGATTTTTTCACCTGCTGAATGTCCTTGGCAGTTGAAACGAACCCATACAGGCTCGCATCAGGGAAGTAAACAATACACAAGCATATATGGCTATAGGCATCATATTTAAAGTTGAGGTTACTAACATCAAGTTTAAAGTTGGTGAAAACCTACTTTGTTCTACCAATCGGACATTAAGACGAGACAGATGTCAGTTTCAGAGCGAGACTGGCACGTTGCCAGTAAATCTAAATACAAGTTTAATATTTACATTTATTTCTTCCTTGCGGGATACATGTTGGGTGGGAGAGATGCAACTGTTTCAATATTGGGGGACACAAGTGCCAATCGTCCAACCTGGCTCCTACGCCATTGAGTGAGACCATAATATGTCAGAGATAAGACAAACAAATCGCAATCAAGTAGGCATATAGTCATTCAAAACCTAGCCTTTAAGACCATAAAAGACCCTCATGCTATTTTGGTGCGCGTGATGTTACAGGCATTACGGTAATAGCGTTCTGGGCCTAGGTTCTGGGTCACTAGAAAAAGCCAAAAAGATGAATTAACTATTGGACCTTAGGCATGTGTGTGTGTGTGTGTGGGTGGGGGGAAAGTGTGTGTTTGTTTTTGAGAAAACAATTGAGGTTTTTTACTCAATGCTCCAAAAAGTGTTAAATCAAGTTAATTAATTTGTCAAGCATATGCGGTTAGCAGTGAGACAAAGCATTCATGGCAACAAAAGTGGAAAATTGCATACGTTTTCAGTATGGCCAGAGCTTGTGTGCTTCTGTTGGTCTGGACTATTGTTATGCATTTCCACTAGAGACTGCTGTTTCCTGCTGATAAAAGCTCAACCAGAAAGCAGCGATGAACCACTTAAATAATACATTGCAGATTGATCTTATTATGATTATTAGAATTTTATTAGGACCAATAATCATATGACATTAATTCAGTGATTCAGAGGATTATAACTGATAGTAAATCATTTGTAAATAGATAAAATTAACACCTACATATGTTGTCATATAGATTTTTTTATCAGGCTCATAACACACACACATGCACACGCACACACACTTAATGTTAATACCCTATGAGTGCAATCATTGCAGCCATACTCAAAAACCCTTATTAGCTCTTAAACTGACTCTCTATTGTATTTGCAAATCACCTGGGTTACACATGGAAGAATGAATAGGAAAGAAATCACGCCATGAAGTAGAGGGGTAGATGGGTAGAATGAAAGAGATATGAGATCACGTAGCCGTCTTTTAATTATAGCTTAAGCCTACTTCTCCCCTTTCAATTTGTAAACCAATATTGCAGGCGACCAACACATGCACACGTAGCCTACTAACGCGGCCCTCACACTGAAGGACACGCAGATCCTGCTTATGTTTGCACACCAGGAAGAGACACAGTCTCACCACCACCACCACAAGGCCCATCCTACTCCAATAAACTGTACCAGTCAGAAATGCTTGTGAAACACTGGACCCATAAACACCAACTGAATCGACTCGACACCGACTCCTTTACACTCGCTTGTCCCCGACTGACCCAGTGCCACATTCTAGCACAACGCCACAACCAACCGCTAGCAAACTAGACACCGGCAGCAGCGACGCCCCCTCCCTCCTGATATGCCCTCCTCCACCTTGCATGCATTATATTTAGCCGGGATCTGCGGCCCCTCATCTACGCTTAATATGGGAAAAGACTCATGTGAATTCATGTGTCCATCACACCGCCAAGTTCTCTGGCACTGGCCGCGTTCACAGCACGCCCGCCCCACCCGGCCGTGTCTGTAAAACTGTGCGTCTCATTCTCTTTATATCTGACGTCTTTGTTGACTGCCTGCTGTCATCGAGGGTTGTTTGCCTCTTCTGTTCACCACACCCAGTTTGGACTTGTAGCACATGCACATACACACATGTACACACGTGTGCACACACACACGCACACATGCACACACGCACACACACGCACACATGCACACACGCACACACATGCACAACCACAACCACACTGACACACCACACTACATTACATACTCAAAACTATGTCACTCCAACTCAGGGGCCCAACTCATCTTTCCCATGCTCATATGTGACACAAACACACACACACACACACACACACACGCGCGCACACACACACACACACACACACACCTATGTCTAATTTAGCCCTGCCCCTCTTGCACTGTGATCCGCACAGCCAGATGTCCATGTGGGGCTTTTAATAAGATAAGGTTCAGGAGTTGGTGTTGCTCTCTTCTGGGTGACGCGGCTCGGAAGTACTTCTTCACAATATCACCCACTATCTGGTCTTCTCTCATTTATTTGGGCATTTATTCCTATATCATTAGCATTTGACAACACATCCAACCAATCCAAGCACATCTCGGCAACATCTCAAGCGAGGAACCATGAAGTGGAGCTGGGTGCTGGTGGCAGTCCTGCTGTCCTTCGGCGGACCTTCGCGGGGCGACGACGGCCTCGACTTCCCCGAGTACGATGGCAAGGACCGCGTCCACGACCTGAACAGCAAGAACTACAAGTCTGTGATGAAGAAGTACGACGTGATGGTGGTGTACTACCATGAGCACCCCGGATCTAGTCGCGCCGCCCAGAGACAGTTTCAGATGGAGGAGCTGGCCCTTGAGGTGGGACTGCTGTGTGGCTGGGGGTGGAGGGACCATAGTGGGAGAAGGTGGCTTGGGTCTGGGGGTGGAGGGACCATAGTGAGAGAAGGTGGCTTGGGTCTGGGGGTGGAGGGACCATAGTAGGAGAAGGTGGCATGGGTCTGGGGGTGAACTGTAGTGAGAGAAGGTGGCTTGGGTCTGGGGGTGGAGGGACCATAGTGGGAAAAGGTGGCATGGGTCTGGGGGTGAACTGTAGTGGGAGAAGGTGGCTTGGGTCTGGGGGTGGAGGGACCATAGCAGCAGAAGGTGGCTTGGGTCTGGGGGTGTAGGGACCATAGCAGGAGAAGGTGGCTTGCATCTGGGGTTGGAGGGACCATAGCGGGAGAAGGTGGCTTGAGTCTGGGGGTGAACTGTAGTGGGAGAATGTGGCTTGAGTCTTGGGGTGAACTGTAGTGGGAGAATGTGGCTTGCATGCGGCTCGGTCAAGCTAACGTTATTTGTGCTGACAAATTCACTGCAATTGGATGTAAAGTAAAATGTGACATGAGATAAGATGTGATTAAGTTAATATGTTCTTATTATATATGTATTTAATGTATTCATCCAATAGTGGAAACCATGAAAAATTGATTAATACTATTGTATGATATTGAATGCAAAATGTACCATTTTAGTGGATTCAAGTGGTTTAGTGGACGCAACTTCTGCTATATGCAGTCCACATGCATGTTACAGTAACATCCACGGTGCTCCTCAGATGTGTGGGTAGGTGGCAGGAGGGATGGGAGGGATTTGAAACGTATTTGGCAGGTATGACAAGAGCTGAAGGAGGAGACATTTTCTGCAAGAACGGGAATAGTGGGAATTCTCAGGCGATGTCATAGAGTCAGAAATAGTTTGCTGCCATTAGAATTGCTGAGAAGTGGGGTATATACATAGAGTGTGAGAAAGCATCTGTGTGGCGGAATTCAAGATCGTATCTCTAATTCTGCTTAATAATCAGTTGCAGTACACATTCATGACTGATCTATGTTTGCATGGTAGCTAATATAGGCCTCCATTAGCAACCATATGAACCATTAGACTAGAGGCTTATGTGACTCTGGTCACTTTAAATAGTTGCTAGACAGTAGGCTTTTAGACAAACAGTTTTTGCACTGAGACAGCCATATTTAACATTTGCTATGTATCATAGATTATATTGTTTATGCCTATATAGGTATCGTGTGTGCGTTAAATGTGTTGGAACCTATCACCTATTCATCTTCTAACACATTTGTGGCCGGTTTCACAGACATGGATTAAGCCTAGTCCTAGACTAAGATCCCTTTTCAATAGAGATCTTCATAAACTTTTTGTTTTAGTCTTGGACTAGCCTTAATCCATGTCTGTGAAACCGGCCATTGAATATTTTGTTTCCAGGTAGTTGAAATTGAACAATACACTATGGCTATATACTGTATGTGTGCTGTGGGCTTTGCTGGCCTGAGAAGGTTTATATGTTATCCTATGCGACTATTTAAACTTTGATAATGCACCTGATCTTTACACAGTAAACTGCCAAATAAACAACACACATTTCTGTTGAGAATTACACCACCTTTGTAAGAGACCAACATGAAATTGTCATTTTTAAAGGCATTAAACACAGTGATTGAGATGTTCTAGTAACCTCTGGGACCAAGTGGTTTGATGCTTGGTCTTCCTGTCAACACCACAGAGCTCTTAAGAAGATATCCATCTTCAAAACAGTCCACTACTTCTATGATCAAACTTTGATGGGTTGGGGACAGCCTGAAGGCCAGGCTTGAGAGACCTGGGTCCTCTACTGAAGGCCAGGCTTGAGAGACCTGGGTCCTCTACTGCAGGCCAGGCTTGAGAGACCTGGGTCCTCTACTGCATGGTCAGCTATGCGGTTTGATTGACAGATACAGTACTGTACTGGTCAGTGGATACCCAGAGAGCCGAGAGGCTTGCCAAAACAGTCCCTGGGCTGCCTATATATCTCTGCTGCTATATTTAACCTGAGCTGCTTTTGTGTTGATGAGCTTTGAAGGAAAGGGAATTGTTTCTCCCAAAGTGTTCAGATTTAGAGATTTACAACAAATCACTAATATTTCATCAAGCACAAACTGATGGATTATTTGGTTACAATATGATGATAGACATGCCTTTGGCTCATCCCTGCTAACGCCGAGCAGTTGCTTAGTTTAGCTGCTGCTCTGCTAAAATTGGCATAGCCTAACTGCTGCCTGAAGCGGCACGAGCAGGAAAGACATTTCTGCAGTATAACAACTGTTTAACAACTCTGTAAATAAGTACTTTATGGGACAGCCAGCCTTTATCCATTTAGCTAAGATATATTGAATATTTGTGTTGTTGTGGACATAGTAAAATTAACCCATTCTCATCAAATAATTCTAGTAATTTTATGGTAAAACAAAGTAAACAATATATTTATTGGCATTGTTGTAATTATAGCAGGTTACAAAATGGCATCCCATTTCTGTGTACATGCATACAACAGAAGCATAATTTGTTGTTTGTTTGCCTTCAATCACCTTGAAATGCAGCAGTGTGTAACATAACCCCATTATTTTACATATTAGCAATGTATGTAATGTATTGTATTATATTGTATATGTGCAGACATTTCGTCTTTCCTATTATCTGCCTGTAGTGGTGAAATAAAGCACACTAATCACCAATTTACACACTTCAATGTTGCTTTCACCTGAACAGAATAGCTAATTTTGTAAATCAACATGAGTTGAAATTAACAGTCTGATTTGTACATTATTCCCGACCCCATCTACTGCACAAAATTCACCACTGTATTCAGATGAAAACAATTTCAATCTCTCAGCACACACAACCTGATATAAACAAATAAAAAAATATAACATGACAGCCTTGTTAACTTATAACTATTTACAGCTTGTAATCAAAGATGACTGTCCTTGACACATGCACCCACGTATGTGCGTGCACGTGCACGTGTGCGTACGCGTACGCGCAGCGCACCTGTTCCTAACAGTAACCTAACAGCATATTGAGACAGTCTGAGGAACTCCTTAAGCAGTCGTCAATGTAGTCTAGCTGTGACTACATTGAATCTACATTGGTGGAACTAACACTCATTGGTGGAACTTGTGAGTCACTCACACTCACAGTTCAAGTTTCATACAGATTTAGAAAGTGCATAAGCAGCGCTCTAAATAGCAGGCTTTTAAGGTAATGAAATCAAAGAAGGAAACACTTGGTTGATAACTTAGAACACAAGGACACAAATGCTTTATCGCACTATACTTCAGTGAAAGGATAAAAGTAATGATGGAGATGTGGAATAATCCTCTAAATCTATAAATATGATATTAATATGTTTCTATCATGGGATTGTCTTGTAAAAAAATTTAGATTTGTGAAATCTTCTCCTTTGTACAAATAGCTACTATTTTAACAGTCAAAGTACATATCACATATAAATATATTCAGTGACGAATATAATTTAATCCTTTCAATATCATATTTTTCACAGCTTGCAGCCCAGGTTCTGGATGAATTTGATGATGAAGATATTGGATTTGGTCTCATTGATGAAAAAAAAGACAAGATCGTTGCAAAGAAATTAGGTAAATATTTACTGATGGTCTAATAGTCATGACTAGTTAGGGGTCCTGGTTTCTAAAATGTGTAACCGCTGCTTTACAAACAGCTGAACTGAATAAATGGAGGAAATAATTAAACTTATTTGAACTTGAGCAATAGTTTATTTTAATTGTATGCCTGAGTTTGTGGATGGCAAATATAAACAAAGTGAAAGATTACATTGGAATGTTCCACTTGGGTCAAACACAAGAGCGTCAGTAGTGTACAAACAAGTTTTGACCTCTTGTGGACTAAAGGTCTAAGGGCTAGGACTTCTGCTCTGTTTTCAGACCTCGATGAGGCTGACAGCATCTACATCTTCACGGATGACGAAGTCATTGAATATGACGGGGAGCTCGCAGCAGATACACTTGTGGAGTTCATCTTTGATGTTCGTGAGGACACCGTTGGGCAGTTAATAGCTGACTTTATAGCAAAAAATGCCTGAACATTGTTCATGCTCTCTATTTGATTAAATATATCTCACACTTCTTTATTTCTGCCTTTATACGTGTTCCATGTCCAACTCCACAATCTATTGCCATTCCTTTATGGTCTTTCATCTTCTCTAGATCCTCGAGGAGCCAGTAGAAATCATTGACAATCAGAGGGAACTTAAAGGCTTCCATAACATTGAAGAGGACATCAAACTGGTGGGCTACTTTAAGAGTCACAAGTCAGAACGTAAGAATATGTACTATGATAGCATGGCTAGTTGTATCCATAGGAATATGTACTATGATAGCATGGCTAGTTTTATCCATAGGAATATGTACTATGATAGCATGGCTAGTTGTATCCATAGGAATATGTACTATGATAGCATGGCAAGTTGTATCCATAGGAATATGTACTATGATAGCATGGCTAGTTGTATCCATAGGAATATGTACTATGATAGCATGGCTAGTTGTATCCATAGGAATATGTACTATGATAGCATAGCTAGTTGTATCCATAGGATCTTCTTAAAAGAAGAATATGAAAGCATGACTAGTTTTTTTTTCAATGAGATCTTCTTAAAGAATGAAATATTATGTCAATATGTTTTAATTTTACAGGATACACATACTTTATTGTCTAATGTAATACTGTTTACTATTACCTTACAATATATTACTATATTGTAATTTTCATATATTTGTAATTGGATTGGACTTGGAGTAATGCCAAATCCAATGCATTTCGTGAGTTTTAGAATCAAATAGGTTTTCAACAGAAAACAAAAAAATGTAAGTTATGCTTATGCAAGTTTACATACTTATGTAAGTTTACATTCTTCGATTTTTTTGTGCAGTTAGCTATGAATCAACTTGATTTTCGATTTCAGATTTTTTGGCTTTTGCCGATGCTGCTGAAGAGTTCCATCCTCACATCAAGTTCTTTGCCACATTTAATACCAAGGTGAGGAACATATTTTATAATTATATTATATTATATAATTATATAATTTTGAATTAAATAGCAATCATGATTCATCCATTTCCATGTTTTTCAAACAATGATTTCATTTCGAGTGTTCAAATTGGTGGGAGCTCAAATATTAGACGTTGTCTTGATACTTAATAGTTTGTTGGTTTCCAATCTCTGTTCCATGCCATGTGATACAGGTTGCCAAGAGTCTTGAACTGAAGCTAAATGAGGTGGACTTCTATGAACCTTTCATGGATGATCCGATCGTTATCCCTGGAAAACCCTACTCTGAGGAAGAGCTGGTAGAGTTCATTGAGGACAACGACAGGTGAGATCCAGTGTCGCATGTAATGAACTAAAGTGAATGGTGATCCTACTATTCTTTATCACAAAAACAAACAAATATGTAATGAAACACTGAGTCTGAAACTGTCTGATTTCTCTGTGAAGGCCAACCCTAAGAAAACTGCAGCCACATAACATTTACGAGATCTGGGTAAGCTTCTGATGCAACAACATGAATTCAGGTGCACTATTCAATTACAGTATATTATACAGAACATAGAGCCACAAATCTCCACCCTAGCTCACTGTTCACTGTTGTGGTAGGCTTAATGGCTGCAGGGAGAGTGAAAGAGAATATACTCATGTTACAGTAGGAGCTCTGCGGGTGTGTGTGTGGGTAAAGAGGAATATCTGGTACTCAAGCCTATACTCAGTCAACTTTGTTATACTGTACCTGTTTTCATCAACATGGGCATTGAGAGTAGGCCTACTACAGGGCACTTAGTAAAGATATAACTTCTGGCAAGGTTTCTCAATAAATAATAAACCATTCTGAAAGATCAAATAACCACACCGCACCAAAGTATACTGTAATTAATACTTAGCGTATGGATATGATTAGTCCAAAGTTGAAAACGGAACCATCACCCAATTGTATAGGTGCTGGACATCACCAAATGAAGAATAATCCCTCAGTAATTTTCCAGATCTATTAAGAATATAACAGATTTCTCCTTGACCCACAGCTGACCTTTACACATTGTAATCCATATCCAATCTTTGGGAATGTCTTGCTAGCAGGAAAACTCATAGAAAACAAACGAAAATCTCACATTGTTTGTTTTACTGGACATTCACATTTCTTTCCATAGGATGATGATGATGTTGAGGGTGAACACATCATTGCATTTGCAGAAGAGTCAGACCCAGGTAAAATACACTAATCTCATCGAATTCAAAATATTCTGAATGAAACAAACCAAATATATCATCAAATTGCACTTTGGGATTTTCCTAACTATTTCCTACCTATAAATTCTACCTGATTCTTCTCTACGGTCATGAGGGTATAAGATTATTAATATATAATCTAACCTCCATTGCAATAAACGTCTTTGGCAGATGGCTTTGAGTTCCTGGAGATCCTGAAGCATGTTGCAGAGGACAACACAGACCACCCTGACCTCAGCATTGTCTGGATTGACCCTGATGACTTCCCTCTGGTAAATGTGACTAACAAATGACACATAACGTCGGAACAACCAACAACCAAATGGAGAGACACTTATTTACACGTACAACATTTGACATTAATGTTGCGTTAATTTAGGATCATAATCACAGCATCCAAAGCCTAAAAACAAAAGGCTCTTTAACAGACATGTACCCAATGTGTACAACTACAAGTAGTACATACAGTATAATGGAGCAGGTATTGGTAAGGCATCTTGCTCAAAGAAGCTTTTGCTTAACTGGGAAACATGCCCAGGATGTTTTGATGGAGTTTTAGTGACATTTATTTCTTTATGATCAATATTTGCCTTGCAAATTTCCCCTTAGCTTGTCCCA
>JAODLL010016158.1:0-27641 GCA_026546735.1 Forbesichthys agassizii | reverse complement strand
GTTTGTTTCCATGTGAAATGTAGGTTGTAAAACCCTTTGAGACTGCAATGTGATTAAGGGCTATATAAATAAAATTGCATTGAATTGACTTGTTTCAGTTTTCTCCATTCCTTCCATTTTCCATCACCCTCTCCACATATAATTTTCTTTCACCTTATCTCACTCGCTAAATCTTTCATTGGCAGTTATTTATGGTTCCAGTCTCCTCTCCTCCCCTCCTGTAGGAGGACAATGGGGTGAAACTCATTGACCCTATGGGTGAGATGGTCACCCCTGCGTGGGAGGTTTACGCCACCGAGCTGGCCAATGCAGAAGAAGAGGATCTTGTCACTGCTCTGAAGGACATAGTAGAGAAAGAGATCATTAACCTGACTCAAAAAGCCAATGTTTTTGTGGGTAGAGACACCAGGTAATGACAGTAAAAGTGTTATTTATTTAATTGTAATGGTTTATTATGGCTGTTGACATTATTATGTATTATTATAAATAAGCCTGTCCTTGAGATACACTGTCTTTTGAAACTTTAGGGTTAGCAGTCCCATTCTTTCACAGGCAGTGTTGGATGGAGTTTCTGCCCTTGGTGGTCACAGCAAAGGTAATTTATTCTACATCAGTTACCTAGTTTCTGCATATGGTTGCTTTTATTGAGTGCTTAGTAAACACACATGCTTTTCCATTCTATTAATTCCTCTCCGTTTGACTGCTCAAATGTTGCCTCTTCTTACGTTGGGTTTCCGGTCTGGCGTCCTGGACTGTGTCATGCTCTTTGTTCCTCTCGGCCATGTCGTCTTTCTGTGTGTTGTGTATCAGACTATGGCTTGGTCACCACACCACAGCTCCATTACCTGGTGTGCTGCCAGAACACTCATGGTAGCTATGGGGAGGCCACCATCGAGGGTTACTACTGCAAACTGTCCCGCGCGTTCATTCAACTCACCAAGAATGTAAGGATACTGCAGGTTATGTGTGTTTGTGGAAGTGCTGTGTCCACCTGATGAAATATAAGTCCAGAAACTCTCTTTTACAAGTTTGTGGCTTCTAGGGCAGGTTGTACAGCTAAAATAGTGTGGATAGACCGGCTATGTGTGCAGGGTAAGCACCTTCTGTTTATGTTTAGTTCTCTAGAGCTCTGGTGGAAAGGTTTATTTTTTAAAGCAGCAGAATGTGCCTGGATCGCCACATCGCGTCTATGTACAAATGTGTATTTATTCATACAGTTTCATACTGAGACTTTGTTATAATAATAGCAGCATATTACAGTGTCCCAATTCTCCTTGCCACCATCAACCCATGTGTTCTTCTCACTAGGTGCCTAACCGTACAGATGACCAGAAGCACCTCATGATAGACGGGGCTAATGGCATCGGAGCACTGAAGGTGCGTGAAATGGAGGCACGCCTGAAGCCCGGGTTGCAGATGTCCCTCTTTAATGACGGCACCAGTGGCAAGCTGAACCACCAGTGTGGAGCAGACTACGTCAAAGTGCAGCAGAAAGCACCTGCAGGTACAAAGATGGCTGTTGAGACATAGCATTGGTGTTATGTGTTGTGTAGTGTAGTGAAGATAAATGGTATTTATAAAATATCTTTCCCAAAGCCGAAAGAGAAATGAATAATGTTGAAACTGTGTTGTGGTTTTCTTCATATAATTACATTTTTACAACGTTGATGAATAACACTCAAATACAGGTTTGCTTATTTAATACTCTAGCGGCTAGCCCATTACGGTTACAGTTACATTTGCAGCTGTCATGATTTACCAGGTGGTAAAGGGTGTGTACAGAATGTGCCCTTCCCCCTTCAGAACGCAAAGTATATGGCATGCTAATAACCAACTTGTGTTGAGGTTTATCTTTAATGAACTCTTGTATCTGGCTATAAATTGACAGATAACAATAACACAAGACACACAATGGGATGCTGTACGTGACAATTTACCATGTGCTCACAAAGTAGAGCTCTGGTGCTTGACCACTAGGGGGAGACAGGTTATGCATAAGCAGATGGTGCTTTTGTCATTACCTTGCAATACATCTGCATTACATATATTCACACTAGGTTTTCTACAATAGTGTTGTTAGCATAATATAAACAAATACCATTGCGTAAAATGAATGAACTGCAAATGTCACAACTGCAGCTTTAATTCTTCTCAATCTTTAATTGAATGTTTACATTTAAAATGTGTTATCTTCTAACGGCTAATTGTCTGTCTCTTTGAAGGTATCAACATGGGTGTTGGGGAGCGTTGCTGTTCATTTGATGGCGACGCTGATCGAATAGTTTATTATTACAGCGACTCTGAAGGAACCTTCCATCTACTGGATGGAGACAAGATAGCTACCCTCATCTGTACCTTCCTTAAAGAGCTACTCACACAGGTACACACAGAAATAAACAAACGTATTCACTATTTTAGTGGACTGCCATACATTTTCCAAAACTGATATTGTGTGCATTTGTGTGCACGTAGGCTGGCCTAGACTTGAATATGGCTGTTGTGCAAACGGCTTATGCTAACGGTAGCTCAACACACTACCTGGAGGACACAATGAAGGTGAATGCACACACGTAGAGCGTTGCTCTCCCAGATGCAAAATGCCTTGAGTGAAGTCTTGAGTGAGTGCTCATGTCTGGACGTGTTATCTTCAGGTTAAAGTTGGATGCACTAAAACTGGAGTGAAGCACCTTCATCACGCAGCTCTAGAGTTTGACATAGGAGTATACTTTGAGGCCAACGGCCATGGAACTGTGAGTAGGGTGTACACACACTAATAGTGGTATTTTGCTTATATGTTCTACTAATCACATCCCAGAGTTGTTATTTAAATATTGTCTAGATATTTCCAGATTAGTCTTCATATTGTACATCCACATTTGCAACATGGGGATGAACCCATGATGCCACAGCATTACTCAATGTGGTTGTCGCTTGCGGCCAGGTGTTGTTCAGCAAGGCAGCGGAGGAAAAGATCAGGCAGCTAGTTGCCCAGCCCAACTCCAGCGAAGACAAGAAGAGTGCAGCTCTTCTGCTGCGGAACACCATCGACCTCATCAACCAGGTAATGACGTGTGCAATGTGTCCGTTGGTGTGTTATCAAGATCATGTGCAGTGAGCTAAACCAGTTACTGTTCATGTTAAACAATGCTTTTTGACTTTTTGAGTCTTTTTGTCA
The DNA here is from genome assembly GCA_026546735.1 of Forbesichthys agassizii. Taxonomy (NCBI): domain Eukaryota; kingdom Metazoa; phylum Chordata; class Actinopteri; order Percopsiformes; family Amblyopsidae; genus Forbesichthys; species Forbesichthys agassizii. Next base: position 24,466 of record JAODLL010016158.1, on the reverse strand, counting down.
CTGTTCCCTGTAGACGGTGGGTGATGCAATCTCTGACATGCTGCTAATTGAAGCTATACTTGCCGTCAAGGGCATGACAGTTCAACAGTGGGACAGCATGTACACCGACCTACCCAACAGGCAGCTCAAGGTTAAGGTGTGTGCGTGCACGTGCAAGTGCTTTGTCTCTGTTACTGGGAACGTGATTTGTTGTTTTGAGGAATTTATTTAAGCCAGCGTTTTGGGTTTTTTTTTGTCTAGTTTTTAGTCGAAACCCCAAATCCTGCCTATCTTCCAGACCCTCCTCTTAGTTTGCAATGAAGGTTGCATGCAAACAGTTATCATAAAAATATAAACTCTGAACACCATTGGAAAATGATTAAACAAAATGCCACATGGTGACCCCTTGGGTTGCTCTGACACACACTTCTAAATACCACTGTTAATTAAGGACCAGTGTCCACTGGTAATTAAGGACCAGTGTCCATTGTTCAGACCAACGCGTACTCCCACATGACTGTGTGGCGTTACCACGGTTGCAGGTAGCTGACCGAAGAGTGATTGACACCACGGACGCAGAGAGGAAGGCGGTGACTCCGCATGGGCTGCAGGAGGCCATAAACGGTCTGGTGAAGAAGTACAAACGGGCACGCTCCTTCGTGAGGCCCTCTGGCACCGAGGATGTGGTCAGGGTGTACGCAGAGGCTGAGACGCAGGTACAGAGCATGACACCAGTAGATGCTTCTAGATACAGACAGAGCATGACACCAGTAGATGCTTCTAGATACAGACAGAGCATGACACCAGTAGATGCTTCTAGATACACAGTCATGTGAATGAGATGTGTGAATGCATTGAGAGCTATTCACATGCTGTGCTGTGTGTTTTCAGGAGAGTGCGGACGCCCTGGCCCATGAAGTCAGCCTGGCAGTGTATCGTCTTGCTGGAGGAGTGGGAGACGAACATAATCCTCTGCACTGACACACACACACAGGGATCCTATGCAATGTGTTTGGCAGATATCATTTACCATGTGCCAAATTATTTTATATTGTACATAGTACTTTGTATCCTTCTTCAGATAAACATGTGGTACGGGAGTGCACAAGGGATCTTGACTAGTTTGTTTACACACAAAAATGCTAAATGCAAAAATGAATCTGATTCTGATACAATAGATTAGCTTTAATTTGAGCAATGTTATTACCATACCTAGCTAAGGTTTTTGTTTTTTTTTCTACACACATTATTGTAGGTTCCGTTTTAGAGGTTATGGTGTTTCTAATGGTGATCAGATGTACTGTATGTGCTGCTTGGACCAGAAAATGGATGCTGCTATTTTGGTCCATTGGCATTGAGTGAATGGTTTCTATTTAGTCTTACTGTATGTGATTGATCTGTGTAATGTTTTTAAGATGTGGAATCTGTGCTCATTTAAATGAAAATCACACTGCAACACACTGAATGATTGGCAATTTATTTGGTTGCTTTCAAATACATGTCACTGACACACAAGATTAAAAGCAGGACTAAATGAACACACAGTTAAGCTCTTTTGTCGCCTAGTAAGACACACAATAGAGAGGTGTAATTAGGTACACGTGCCTTCAAATATCCAGTTACCCAATTTGAATGACTTTTAATCTTTTTAACTGCTGTTTAGTCTCCAGAGATTCTCATTTGGCTGGTAACTGCTAGGGGAAGGCATTCAGCGTGCATCTTCAAGGTCTTACTCCTCGTCCGTTTCATCCGCTGCTCCAGAGATGATGATTATACGCTCGTGTGTGTCACTTTCATACGTTTCCTCCTCGGTTTTAACTGTTCTAGGAGAAAAGGCAGCATGATTACTGTATTGGAATTAGATCACATACGCTCATATCTGAGTGGCCACGCCTTCCTCTACCTTATGAGGAGGGTCTTCCTCTCCGACGTCTCCGTCGCCTGCTCATCAACTCGGACGCCCGTTTGGACGCCCGTTTGGACGCCCGTCTGGGCGCCGATACCGGTCGAGCCACCAGACGCTCCTCCCCCACGCCTCTTCTCCAAGGCGTCCGACAGCTCAAAGCCGGCAGGGGAAGAGGCGGGCCCCGACTTAGGCCCCGGGGCGACACCGCCGCCGGCCGTGATGGCTCCGCCACACATCAGAGACATGCCGTGGACCATGGTGCTCAGACGGCTGTCCTCCCCCTCGATGAGCTTCCTGCCAGAGAAGGCCACCGGGAGAAGTGAATGAGAAGTAACTGTGTCTTAAAAGGGTTAATGGGTTGTCCCATTTTATACATGGCCCTGGTGCTGTGCAATGCATGCCCTTGCTAATCCCCGGGCAGAGTCGGCGGATGCGCTGTGTTCACCTGTAGGTGGTGATCTCGATCTCCAGGGACATCTTGATGTTCAGTAGATCCTGGTATTCCCGCAGCATCAGAGCGATCTTCTCCTTTGTGAGTCTCATTTCCACCTTCAGGCCCTCTATACGCTCCTGTGCGAATTGAAAAGAATAGACGGGCTGAAGGAATGCCTTGACTTCTGTGGAATGATCTGGGTTTTTCTCGTTCGTCATTGTGACTGCACAGGTTCCTTGTGGGTTTGTTTGTGCATACCAGAAGAGCGGCCTCTGCTTTCTTATTCTTCTCCACCATGTCACGGATCTGAGCCTGCAAATACTCATTCTTTGTCTTCATTGCCTCCAGCTCACGCTCCTTGTTGAGGATCTGCACACAAGGCGCATCAGCGCAACCTCAGGTAAAGTCGACAGCAGTGCTCATCGTTAGCGCTGTACTCACATCTCTAACAAGTGCTCATCGTTAGCGCTGTACTCACATCTCTCTTGTAGCCGCCGATCTCCTCTCTCACATTCCGGACTCTTTGAACACATTTGGTCGACTTGTTGTTCAGGTCCTGGAACTTCGTCTTGTACCAAGTGTCCATTTCCTTCCCAGGTTTAAGCAAGTGGGTATGTTTTTGTCAAGTTTAGTTGATTAATTTCAACATTGACTTCATAAAAAGAGGTGTGTGAGAGTGCCGGTGTATATCAGTAACATGGTGGTGTGTCAGCATCACTGTATATACCTGCAGGTTTTTGGCTGCGATGCTGTCGTACTGAGACTGGATATCTCTGATGGCGGCGGAGAGGTCCGGGAGGCCATAGCTGTCGTCCACCGTCGTCACTGATGAATAGATCTGATTCATCAGCTCCTCGATTTCCTTCATGGTAAACCCACATTGAGTCAGTAGACATTGAGCCACGTAAACGCTTTAAAAAAAATGTAATTTCTACAAGCCGCTACGACCTTTCTTCAAATCATCTCACTAGCATCGCACGCACACTACCTGCTTGTGAACTCTCTGTAAGAAGGCAAGCTCTACTTCTAGGTGTTCCAACTGCTTCTCCAGAGCAATCCGTACAGAGGTAGCTTTATCCACGTCCTGTAAAGAATATTACCATACACACGTGAGGTTGGGTGATTGTTTAGCTATAGCATTACAATGCTCATGACCCTGTGAGAAATAGAATGGGATTGGACTGCATTATGCAATAACAATGTGTTTTATTTCCATGACAAACGTTTTTTGTGTCTTACCGGACGGAAAGCCTCAATCTCCTGCTCCACTTTCTTCCTGGCCTCTAGCGCTTGTTCATATTTGTGCTTCAGGGCCTCTAGCTGACCTGCCATGGCCTCTTTAGCAGCCAAAGCCAGGCCCTACACAGAACGTTGAGGGGTCAAACGGTTAAGTAGAGAAAATAATAGCTATTATTATATTTGACAGAGAAACGTGGTCTTTACTCTCTGGACTCTCATCTGCTCAGCGGTGCGGATTAGATCTGTCAGCTGAGCCTCGTAGAGCTTCCTAAGGCCTGATGGTTTGACGAAGCGGTTCCGCAAGGCCTCAATCTCCGTTTCCAGAAGCTTGTTCTGAGACTCCAAGGAACGCACCTAGAAGTTAAAGTTGATTACCGCTTAGACGTATACAAACTTTGGTTGCCGAGTGAGTAGATATGCTTTGTGGGTCTTGCCTTCTCAATATATACTGCCAGGCGGTCATTGAGGACCACCATCTCCTGCCTCTCGCTGGTTCGAGTGGTCACAAACGCCTGGTTCTCTGCTGCAGCAGCATCCAGGTCCAGTTTAGGCCCAAGGCCCATACCAAAACACAAGGACCCCATACTCCCACTGCTGTAAGCAGTACCAGGTAAATGCATAAGTCATTAGCCAATATAATAATTATATCCGGCCATCAGTCTATATAGGCTATTGCCATTTATAACTATTATTTAGAGATGGGTTTTTAAAGTTAACTGACTATAAAACATTTAGTTTAGATAACCTACCTTGTCATGCGAGACTTTGATAGTGTGCGGGCTCCCATCGTTCTTCCACCTCTGGAATAACTCGCTGACCGATGCCGAACATCTCTGCGGGTAGGAGATGGACTTGACACACGAACTTGAAGAGCAAGTGATGAGGCCAAGCTGCCTTCGAAATGACGGCGGTAAGATGACATTCTCTCTGGGCTGCGGCTCATGTTGACGGACAAATTGGAATATAATTTCAATAACTTTGTGCTGCTCTGTGCGGGAAAGGAATCACTCGACGTTCCGCTATAGCGGTGCGGGTCTTTATATAAGCCAGCATTTCCTTGCCTTCACGGCCCATCCCATAACTACTAGAACGGAATGTCAAACTTTTCCATCTCCACGATGAGTATTCTCCACAAATATCTACCAAGGTTATGTCAAGAGATGTCATAACAAAATGTTTACTAGCCCACATTAACTACTCCAGTGAAGATTTTTGACTATTGTCTATAGGATGACATTTAATAATAGAATAATTCGATGTATTTAATAATTCTTAGGCTATAGGCTATTGCGTGACAGATGTGTTTGTAATCCAAATTTGATCAAAAGTGAATAAGAAAAACAGGATCATGGGATTCACCTAAATTGACACATTACACTTTAATTAAACATGAAACATAAAAATCTACATATTTAATTGTTAGCGTTAAGTTTGTAAATTACTTTTACACTGATTAATTGCATAGGACTATTATTTTTAAGAAGGTCGGAACAAAAAGATCGGGAAGCATTCCGTAGTCTTCTCTGTTCTGTCCGGAAATAGTTTTATGTCACACTCGAAATTGATTCGATACTTTTAATTCGGTGTCCAGATCTTTGTTGTGAATTACTATTAATTTAAAGTGTACACGCCGTCTTGAATTTCTACGATATGGCAGGGAACTTTTGGCAAAGCTCACACTAGTAAGTTTTAATTTGATATTTGACATTTTAGCTGTTTATTTTATAAAGAACACTCTCTGTTTTGAGGCCTATGCTGTGTTTTTGTGTCTGCCTAGAATTACGTTAGTACTCTATCCCAAATCTGCTATTATCGTAAACAAATGTTTAATTAGATTTCAGACTCTTTCATTTCCAAGACTATACATTAAAATGTTTTTGCGAATCGAATCATTTCCAAGGCTTCTTTGCGATGCACGGGACCTGTCATTCTGCTAGCTGTTGGAGTTTACCAAACCTGTAAATAAACATTATTTTTCAATTTCGTTAAGTCTGCAATGGGTTCTGGACAAACAGGACCTTATGAAGGAGCGCCAGAAGGACCTCAAGTTTCTTTCTGAGGAAGAGTACTGGAAGCTTCAAATATTTTTTGCCAATGGTACCTACAATTAAACTGTCTGGCATGCCCTTTTCCACTATGTTTTACAGCCTACACCTGCGTTATAATGCTATAGAGGGGGAATCATTTTACATTTGTTGAAGAGTGAAGAGTCAAGATGAACATAAATACATTTTCTGTTTCAGTCATACAGGCCCTCGGGGAACACCTCAAATTACGGCAACAGGTTATTGCTACTGCAACTGTCTATTTCAAACGCTTCTATGCTAGGTATGTGATTGTGAGTTCATTGTAGCGCTTGAAAGCAGTGGTATGGAATTCATTGTATTTATAGTAAATCCACCCCATCAAGCACACTTTCATTTTGTTAATGTGAAATTTAACAGATATAATTTAAACTTTATGCATTTTTGATTCAACTTTTTTTTTGTTTTGTTGTTGCAGATATTCCTTGAAGAGTATAGATCCGGTACTCATGGCACCTACCTGTGTATTTCTTGCCTCTAAGGTGGAGGTATGGAACTACTGTGTGATTTTGTTAAATTCATGTTCTTTGTAAGGTGAAGTTACACCTAACCCTGTGGTAACATTTCTATAATGAAAGTGCTTATCAGTTTTTTTTTAGTTTTTTTTTTAATATAAAATGTTTTGAAGATTCTTGGTATTTATAAAATTTGTATTAATTGAATGGTCCATTAATTAAAGTTAATCGAGTTTGATCTATGTCTCTTGCAGGAGTTTGGAGTTGTATCTAACAACAGGCTGATTTCAGCAGCAACGACTGTCTGTAAGTGACTACTAAGGAGCACCTACTGAAACCTTCTGTGTTAGAAGTGTAACACTTATTATTTTGTCCCAAATAGTGAAAAACAGATTTTCCTATGCATTCCCAAAGGAGTTTCCTTATCGGATGAATCATGTAAGTAAAATGCCACAACAGAATATATATATTATATGAATTAAGATTAGAGACTCATGTCTATTTACAGTATCATGAACTGATAGCGATGGTGTACTAAGCAGCGACGGTGACCATTGTTTTCCCAACTTCACGTCAGAGATATTTCTACACTGGTATGTTAGATTACAGAGTGGCATGAACTCCTTTCAGTGTGTAATGGAGTTCAGCCATGTCATTGCCGCCCAATTTGAGAGATTCCACAGCTAATGTTCACACAGCTGTGGGAAGACTCCCCTTGTCTTGTGTGTGTGTGTTTGTTTGTGTGTTTTTTTTTTTTTTTTTTTTTTTTTTTTCCTTTCCCAATGCATTTCTCATTATGCTGCTAAGTGGTTTTCACCAGCTGGTGCCTTTATGAACGCCTTAGCTGTGGTCATCTGCATGCCTAGTTTGTCCAGAATGCTGTTTGAGTTATGTAATGATCTTTAAAAAGCGAGGGACTTTTTTCACAACCTGGAGAACACGTTTGAAAGGTGCTTCAAGTCGTGCATCTGCCATCTGCAAGGTATTTTCAGCAGAGGCTATTGTTTAGAATGGGATATTAACAACGACCACTTCTCTTATAGTGTAGCATGAGATAATCCATCCACCTCACAGGTGTGCAACATCAAGATGCAGATCAGACAGCATGAGTTTTGCACATGTGTGCCTTAGGCTGGCCACAATGAAAGGCCACTGGAAAATGTGCAGTTCCATCACACAGCATAATGCCACGGATGTCGCAAGTTTTGAGGGAGCGTGCAAATGACATGCTGACTGCAGGAATGTCCACCAGAGCTGTTGCCCATGAATTGAATGTTCATTTCTCTACCATAAGCAGTCTCCAAAGGAGTTTCAGGGAATTCGGCAGCACATCCAACCGCAGACCACATCTAACCACACCACCTCAGGACCTCCGCATCAGGAACCGTCTCAGGGAAGCTCATCTGCATGCTCGTCGGGGTCTCGACCTGACTGCAGTTTGTCGTCGTAATTGATTTGAGTGGCTAACGCTCACATTCGATGGCGTCTTGCACTTTGGAGAGGTGTTGTCTTTATGGATGAATCCCGGTCTTCACTGTACAGGGCAGATGGCACACAGTGTGTATGGCGTCGTGTGGGTAACCTGTTTGCTGATGTCAACGTTGTGGATCGAGTGGCCCATGGTGGCGGTGGGGTTACGGTATGGGCAGGCGTGTGTTATGGACAACAAACACAGGTGCATTTTATTGATGGCATTTTGAATGCACAGAGATCCTGAGGCCCATTGCTGTGCCATTTATCTACGACCATCACCTCATGTTGCAGCATGATAATGCACGATCCCATGTTGCCAGGATCTGTACACAATTCCTGGAAGCTGAAAACATCCCAGTTTTTGCATGGCCAGCATTCTCATCTGACATGTCACCTATTGAGCATGTTTTGGATGCTCTGGATCGACGTATACGACAGCGTGTCCCAGGTTCTGCCAATATCCAGCAACTTCGCACAGCCATTGAAGAGGAGTGGACCAACATTCCACAGGCCACAATCAGCAACCTGATCAACTATATGCGAAGGAGATGTGTTGCACTGCGGGAGGCAAATGGTGGTCACACCAGATACTGACTGGTTTTCGGACCATGCCCGGACCTGTGCAATACTTATGCAGTCTGGTCTGCATCTTCATGTGCCACACCTGTGAGGTGGATGGATTATCTCAGCAAAGGAGAAGTGCTCACTAACAGAGCTTTAGACAGATTTGTGAACAATATTTGAGAGAAATAGGCCTTTTGTGTACATGGAGAAAGTATTACATGTTTGAGTTCAGCTCATGATGAATGGGGGCAAAAACAAAAGTGTTGCGTTTATTATTTTGTTCAGTGTATGTAAAAAGGCTCATTGAATAACGCTCACCGTGAAATATTAGAAAATAGATCAAAGGAGGCAAAACAACGTTGTAGATACGTTATTTTTCTTAACTGCTTTAATAGATCTTCCTCAAATTGTTAATTTTTTGTAAATATTATCATTAAAAAAAATGTTATTGTAAAAACTAATAGCAGTTCCATTCTAACCTTATTTGTGTCATATTTTTCATCAATAGATATTAGAATGTGAGTTCTACCTTCTGGAGTTGATGGTGAGTGGTGTATACAGTCCATTTGTTACTCCATATGTGAGGCTGTGTTGGTTTCTGACTCGCTGTGTGTGTGTCTGTAGAGAGAGAATAATTGCATCTTTGTTTCAGGACTGCTGCCTGATTGTGTACCACCCATACAGACCCCTGCTGCAGTATGTGCAGGATATGGGGCAGGAAGATATGCTGCTACCCCTGGCCTGGTACGATGAACGCGTGCGCGTGCGTGCGTGTGTGTGTGTGTGTGTGTGTGTGTGTGTGTGTGTGTGTGTGTGTCCTACACCATTAAATCAGCTTCAGTCCTTCCTTTTTGAAGCCTACGTCCTCATGTACGCCATACTGTTGATGAGTGTCTATGCTGACCCTTTATCTTTTATTTATTAGGAGAATAGTGAACGACACATACAGGACAGATCTGTGCCTGCTCTACCCACCATTTATGATAGCCCTTGGTAAGATCTGGCTACATGTACAAATCACTCAAGTTATTAATGTATTTGTCAACTCAAAATTAGATATTTAATGTAAGGTGGCTTTAGTCCTTGATTTGATTTATATATCCCCCCCTCCCCCCAGCATGCCTGCATGTTGCCTGTGTGGTTCAACAAAAGGACGCCAGACAGTGGTTTGCAGAGCTGTGTGTTGATATGGACAAGGTAAGCCTGGCCTATGAAAGCCAGTATCCTATTCAACATAGGCTTTACTGTATTGTGAATATTAATCAAATCTAGTTGCTCTGGGGTAGCCTCTTGATCTCGCCAGCTTCTGGTTTGGAAAGCCTAGAAATCATTGCGATTGTGTCGGGGTAACAACTAAACTTACCAATCGGTGTTGTATGGATGGCTAGTGTACGGGTGTGGTTTAGGTGTGCGGCGTGGTTTAGGTTTGCCTACAGCAAAAACGACCAGATGGTTCATCCAATCATCTGCAAAGTATTTTATATTTTTTATTTTGGAAAGCCATGCCCTTTTCAAACTATTTAGATGGACAGCTCTCCAGATGGACTTGTTACTAACAATCCATCTGGCATGTCAGGTTAGTCCTGTGCCGTTACTGGCGCTAATGCGCTAATGACTAAAGAGAGGAAACATTTCCTTTTTTTTTCACCCAACAAACCCTTAATAAAATCTACCAGCAATTGAAATCCAGGACTCTTGAATACAGACACTCTTTTGTCCATTGTGATGTCATTGTTGTTTTATATAGCGTAGCTGCGTCTTAATGTGGTGTGTTGTGTTCACACTCTGGAGATCCTGGAGATCATCCGGGTGATTCTGAAGCTCTACGACCAGTGGAAGAACTTTGACGACAGGAAGGAGATGGCTGCCATGTTGACCAAGATGCCGAAGCCCAAACCTCCCCCCAACAGGTAACTCTCACGCTTCTGTGGAAACAGTAATCCTCTTGATGACAATTCACTCAAACATTTAAGAGACATGTCTCAAAATGTCTCAGGTTTAAAAAAAATATATAATAGTAATACATTTAATGTGACCTGTAGCAATGACGTGGGTTTGACTGATTACAAGAGTGGACGTGCATTAAAATGCCTTTTGGAAACTCATGCCGTCACCAACTATCGTCTGTTCTCTTTGTCTGTGTTCTCTAGTGAAAATGACCAGAGCTCCAATGGGAATCAGAACAATTCCTACAGTCAGTCGTAGGCAGTGAACGGCCTCTATTATTCTGACACAGCGAGGGTGGACATTGTATCGTCTCACAGCATAACCTTTGGGAAATCACAAGGAAATGTCCGTTCTCCTTGAGCTGTTTCCCTCACCTGATCTTGAAGACCTTTTTGTTTTTGATACTCATGGCCCCTTGCTAATTGCAAATGGTGTGTGTGGGGGGCAGATGCATTGACTGGATGGTGACAATAATTGGATATCTGTGAGGGGAAACTCTAATACGCAATAGCAGGAGGGGGCGTTTTTTGAAAGAGCTGTGAGGATATACATCCATGAATGTGTCTGGCTGGAAATTATTTATTGTTATGATCCTGGCATCCTTGAACTGCCTTGCGAAGCAAGGCTTTTGATCTGATGCCCTAAGTAATCAGAACAGAGGTAAAAAACTTGATCATTGTACTGTGTATATATATGCGTGTGTGTGTGTGTGAGGCCAAGAAGCTTGGGAGTGTTTTCATTCCTCAGGGACTTGTATAGACTTCTCTGCTGTGTGCAGGATGATTTTGATCATGTGTTGCTGGAGAGGTAATGTTATTGGCGCTTGATGTGCGAATGCGTACCTTTATGTTTTGGGTTTGACGTACATTCACAGACCTTGACCGGTGAAATCCTTACTGAATGCTCTTCTCCAACCTATTTGTTGGTGATATATGAATTTCTGTTATCAATCATGATAAACCCCTCATGTCCCTTTACCAAATGTAAATAGCTATATAGTTTTATCAGTTGTATATTGTTTATTGGAGTCTTACTGATTGGATTAAAATCATGAGTTAAGGAAAATTGTGTATATATATTTTTAATTTTGTTTTTGTTTTTTGTTTCTATGTTTTCAATTATACTGAATTACTATATATATTCATGCATTTCTATGTTTTTATTTTAAAATTGTACTAGCCACTCAGAAGTTTCATCTTGAAGCAACATTATTATTGGTTTGTCTGCAAATTTGCAGTTCTTGTACATTCATTATGGGTGTGTACTACTTAACAACCCATAGTCCCAACAACACATTGCCAACCACATTGTGTGTACTTTACGCAAAAAGGTGCTTAAATGCCTTACAAAATGAAAGCTGCTGATTAAAAAGACACAGATTCATACAAGCACACCTTTGTTATCAGATGTTTTATAAATGGAGGCTTTTGGGTTTTTCACACATACCACATTTTTGTAGGCTACATTCCCTTTACTGAATGTGGGTGGGTGTGTAATTGTGTGTGTGGGTGGGTGTGCCAGTTTTCCATGGAATAGTTTAAATATTACATGGAAGAGATTCAGTAAAGCCACAGTGCTTTGCCATCTCACATTCTGTGTTACAGACAGTTCACTTGTTTGGACATAATAAAGGGATGTACACCACCCCACTGCCCCTAGCGTTTCTCTGAACATGTACAGAACATGAACAGTACTTTCATTTCGCGAACGCTTGTGGTAATAAATTGCAATGCTGTGCGAAATAAAACAGTTGAGACTTTATATGTGTGGCTCTTCTGGTTCATTTTAGGTTATAGAAGATGCGAGCAAAACTCAAAACCAATGAGGTTGCATGAGGTAACCTTTCTTTATTCAAAGAAAACATTCGATTAACAACTCTTTACCAGTCGTCTCTGTACTCCCCCTAGTGTTGGTTTCTGTATTTGCAATAACTATCCTAATAAGACCGTAAGACAGCAGTGTTACAGTTGAAATTGTTACATTTTGTGTAACAATGTGTTGTTGGCGTCAACATCACCAAAATATAGAATAACGTGTACAGTAGCCTAATAGCGAAAGGATGTTATGTTATTGTAGCCTATACTGTTAATTTGTAAAAGGCAGTTTTACCATCATTCGCCTCTAGTGGGCACACCTCGCGACGTCACTCACGAAAAGGCAGAGACAGCAAGTGACAACGAGCGCCGGGGCTGCGGAGGATGCCGACCCCACTGCGGGGACAAGCACCAGGCGAAATGCTCTTCGCCATTCGCCCTTTCATCGCAACACCTCGTACACGGACCGCCCCGCACTCATGAAGCCTCCGTTGATGAAGCCCAAACCTGCCAAAGCGAGGCGGAAAGAGGCCGGCGTGAAAGAATGTACTGGCGCGTCGGGTTCGCCTGGACGCGGTGTTGTGCGGTTGATCTAGGCCGGAACCAGAGCTTCTCGTACGACCTGTTCGGCTCCGATGAGCAGCTCTCCTTTTATGGGTACATCATCGCCTGTCCTCTGCAGGACTACGGCGGGATCATGTCGGCTTTGGCCTCGGATTCGTGGTGGCGGAAAACGCTGTATTTGACTGGTGGGGCTCTGCTTGCAGCTGCTGCTTATCTACTACACGAGCTGCTCGCGATTAGGTAGGCAAATAAACTGTTACAGGCCTAACAATAATAATGCACGGCAAATCCCTTGTATACATTAGCAGTCAATAGACCTTGTTTTAATGAGTTTGGTACTGCTGTGCTACAAATAGTTTGCCCTTATCTCGTTTTGCCAGGTACAAAATGTTTTATTGCTTAATATTATCCGGTTGGGCGGGGTTAGAGCGCTGCACGGGCGAAATCGTTGGAGAATAAGGAATCGTGAGTGGGTGGGCCGTGATAACAGCGGTTTCTGCCACCTCCGATGAGATTTCGTAGGCTATCTTGTTTGTGTTTAGATCAAATTAATGGCTTCAAAGAATCCTAGGTTATTTTACTCATGCAGTTTAACTCAAGAGACGCACGAAACTAAGTAACAATAGGCTTTGTTTCAGAGTTACATATAGGCTTGTACCATAGCCGTTTTTGAACAATTCCCTAGAGGTAGAAGGTTATTTGCGTGTCGAAGGATGACTTTCATTTGTCAATGTCCCAAGGTTACGTGGCAGAATCATAAAGGAATAGCCAAACATGTATTTGCCTACATGCCTGTATGTGATAGCTATCCCGTAGATAGACTACTGCAGTTTCAACAAAATGACCTTTAGACAATATAGCCTCTTACCCATAGATGAAAGCTGAGCATCCGAAGCATTCGCTAAAATGATCAGCTTCAACAAGAAGCTATGTGGCTGTAGTATGCTATTTTAACCTATCTTAAATAATGATTGAATTATTAATTTACCATCATGAGCTCAAGTTACATGCAGCTAAAACCACACATTGGCTCTGTAAGCACTGAATGACATTCTGAACCGCTATAGGCCTCACACACCCTTTCAGTAAATCTATATGCAATAATAGGTATGCATTTTGGACATATACGGCTACTACTACTCTTCGACATACAGTATAGTGTAAACTGTGTTACATGTGATTTGTTTTGCGTGTAGCGGTTTTATTTGATTGTGTCCTTATATACTCCGAAAAAATGTTTTCTTATATAGCCTATGACTTCAATTCATCGATGTTTTGCATCAAAAAGAAACCTGCATTACGTGTTTTTAATTATTGCGTCCCTTTTCGAATCGGGGAGCATTACAGCACCACCATGGTATGGACAGCACTTTTGCTTCGAGGCGAGCTGCGCTCTGCTTTCATGTTTCAGCAAGCAATGTCAACAACACAGCCTCCTTTTACATCTGCATAGGCCATACACTTTATTGTATAGCCATCATCCGTGCCCATGCAGGCGAATGTTATCCGAATATCGTCTATGTTGACATAGGCTACTGTAGTAAGCTAACTGCACAAATGCTTGCCTACAGTAGGCTGTATATTCTATTGGCATTGTTTATTTTGCTACATTGCCCTTGCCTCGGTGGGGGAGGGGTTTGTTTCTTTAATGTCTCAGTGAGTGCTAGTTAGCTGTCATTTATATGCAATTGATGCATACAATGAAACAATTGATCACATAGGGTATACTTTATATATTATTAACTATAGTTCAGTGTCCTGTTAAATATTTATATTTTAACTGTAAATCAATGCACCCAAACTGCAGATTGCAGTGTGTATTTATTCACACATATGAACACAGTGCATTCAAATAAAAGCTCATGCAACAGCAAGTGGCTCAGCTGAATAATTTTACTTCGAGGTTGTCAGCAATGAATACATAAAGAATGAACGATGTCATGTTTTCTTTAAAGGTACACTACTTGATTTATGTTACATAAATCAACCGGTGGTTCCAACCAGCATTACAAACGTTGTCTGTTTGAAACAAAAGCACGTACAGGCTCCTCCTCTACAGCCCCATAGACTCCTCCACAGCCTATACAGACTCCTCCTCCCCTCCAGCCCCTATAGACTAATCCTCTCTAGCCATGCATGTTTGTGTTGAAACCTTAAAACAGTCAGAAGTGACATTCTTCTCGGGGTGCTTTATAACAATACAAAGTGTAACATTTTGTCTGAAATATGTACAATGTTTCTTCTTTCTTTCAATGTTCCATCCATCTATTATTTGACAAAAGAAAGGAGGAAGAGCTGGACTCTAAAGATGCCATCATACTCCACCAGTTCTCCAGGCCCAAGACCGGTGCCCCATCCCTGTCACCTTTCTGTCTCAAGCTGGAGACCTACCTCCGCATGGTCGACCTTCCCTACCAGGTCTGTGTGTCTGGGTTCGAACCCCAGTCGTCCCGGCCTTTCTGTGTGGATTTGCATCTTCTCCCCGTGTCTGCGTGGGTTTCCTCCGGGTGCTCCGGTTTCCCCCCCCCAATATCAAAAAACATGTTAGGTTCACCGTCCAAACCAGTGCCATGTGACCAGTGACACTGGCTCCAATCTGGAGTTGGTCCCCGGGCACTGCACAGTGGCTGCCCACTGCTCCCTTAAAGGATGGGTTAAATGCAAAGGATGAAACATGTATGTGTTCAGTATGTGACAATAAAAGCACCTTTACCTGTGTTGGACACACAGACATCCCTCTCACAATTATGATTGATATACTGCTGTCCATCTTCCCTCATATGTGCAAACAGTGGTTTTGAAAACTATATGAGCCACAACAAAAAACTAATTATATATATCACTCACACACATACAACAATATGTATCCTTAAACCCTTGGGGGATTTAAAGCCCACTATACCTGTACCCCTACAAGATAAACAGTTATCAAATAATATTCCCTTTTCTCTCATCTGTCCCTCCAGAACTACTTTGACGGGAAGCTCTCACCACAGGGGAAGATGCCATGGATCGAGTACAACCGGGAGCAGGTGTGTGGCACAGAGTTCATCATCGACTTCCTGGAGGAGCGTCTGGGCGTGGGCCTCAACACTGGGCTGACGCCGCAGGAGAGGGCTGTGTCCCGCGCCATCACCAAGATGGTGGAGGAGCACTTCTACTGGTGAGCCTCACGCCACCTCTCATTTGGGCTCTTGGGGGTTTTCCTGTAGCAGGACTCACGGCTAGCGAGACACCTTCTGTAAAGGTTGGTTGAGCGGCTATTGCACAAAACTGAGGCAAAACTCACGGATGCAGTCCAGGTGTATTTATTCAGCAGCAGTTTAACGATATCCAACAGCAGGTAGAGCGCAGTCCTAATAAAAAAATGTACAATTCAAAAGGAAACAAGGTTTACCAAGCAAATAACTAATGAATACAAAATAAATAAATACCAAACTACAAAAAGAAATAGGTAGTTCCTATTAAAATGGTAGTCAGCTATTGCAAGATAATTGTTAGTGAATGCGCTTGTTAAATTCACCAAATATCTTCATATCTCCACCGTGTGTGCGCTGAAAAAAAAGAGGTACTTCTACACAGCCCTGGTTCCATAAATAGGAACATAAACAAAGTGGTACAACAACAATGCCACTTGGCTTCGCAATGAGGGAACCTACAGTAACCGGGGGCAACTCCAACCTGCAAGTGTGTGAATTGAGCAGTGAACAATGGGGGTTGTGCCAAAAGCAGTTAATTCAAGCAGATGGCAAAAAGGGCCAGACATTGTACGGTTTATTTCCAAACTCACAGAGATTCACACTGCATTCTGGAACACAACGACGTGTGAGGAGAAAGTAAGGAACAGGAAACTAGGGAACCGTGTTGGTTCAGACACAATCCTCATTTCTTTTGCCTGAAACAGTCCATGTTCAATCTTTCAGAATAGTCAGAACATGATACCCGGTCCAAAAACACATAATAAAGCAGCCATCCAACACAATCTCAAAAACCTTCCTCACTCACTATAGGCTCAGCTCTAGTTTTTAAGGGTGGGACTGATTGCATGATTGTCCAAAGCTGGTGCTCTCCAGGTTTGGAAGAGCAGGGAAGAGTAATAGCTTCCCTGACACACTGCCCCTAGTGGCTTGGAGCCCAACTGCCTGGTTAGGGCTATGCAATGTGTTGTTTAATGCATGGTTGTGTAGTATATTGATTTGATTCAAGTCGTATTAATATTATTGTTATGGTTCTTAGTGTTAATGTGTTTTGTTGTAGCAGAAATATAATAGAAGCATAGTAATGATGATACTGTAGTAGCAGCAGTAGTCATATGAGCATAGTTTTGTATTTACATGTTTACACCTGCCATTGGTGTGTGTGTGTGTTTGTGTGCAGGACCATCGCCTACTGCCAGTGGGTAGATAACCTGGAGGAAACCCAGAAGATGTTGTCGGTGAGCGGGCCGCTGAGTGACTTGCTCAAGTGGATCCTGAGTCACCTGACCGGTGGGATCGTCAAGCGGGAGATGTACGGCCACGGGATTGGGCGCTTCTC
Source organism: Forbesichthys agassizii (assembly GCA_026546735.1). Classification (NCBI taxonomy): domain Eukaryota; kingdom Metazoa; phylum Chordata; class Actinopteri; order Percopsiformes; family Amblyopsidae; genus Forbesichthys; species Forbesichthys agassizii. Next base: position 7,472 of record JAODLL010016158.1, on the reverse strand, counting down.
TAAGGAGGAGGTCTACGCCTTGATGGAGAAGGACATGCGGACCCTTGCCACACTATTAGGTAAGAAGGAGAGTGTGTGCACACACAGCTGCGGGAATATGGCATCAAGATGGGGAATTGTTCTAATTCTAATGCTTATTTAAAGAAACATTGCAATGAATAAATGGTTTTTGCCGGACCGCTTTACGGGACCAGCCACTATGAGCAAATGTCACTGACTGACTGACTGAGTGACTGACTGACTGAGTGACCGACCATGTTTAAAATCACATGCTACATTATAGACGGTAGGTTGTGGTAATGCACCGTGTAGACCAGGCCTGGGCAAAGTCAGGCCCGGGGGCCGGATGCGGCCCTTTGAGACGTTCTACCCGGCCCGCCCGGTACAACAAACATAAAAATAATAATAATACAACATAAAATTACTTGACGAGCTCTGCGGAATGTTACTTTATTTACTGCTGTGTAAAAAAAAATATAGTTAAAGTCAACTGTTAGGTTTGATTATGAAAATGATGTTGCATAGGAATTGCCTATATTCATACTGTATATATGCAAGTTAACAAAGTCAGCTGTTTTGTATTTTATTTTAAAATGTGTTAACAAAGTAGCGTGGCCTGCAAAGTTCTCTGACATTTTCAATGTGGCCCCCAAGTGAAAATGATTGCCCACCCCTGGTGTAGACAGTAGGTGGCGGTAATGCACGATGTAGACAGTAGGTGGCGGTAATGCACGATGTAGACAGTAGGTGATGGTAATGCACGATGTAGACAGTAGGTGGCGGTAATGCACGATGTAGACAGTAGGTGGCGGTAATGCACCATGTGCAACATCCCTTCAGGAACAAAGTATTGCATACCTTTTAAACCCATATGATGTTGGCTCACGTCTGGGGCTGTCTGAACTAGGCTTGTCTAATTTATGTGTTCTTAAGGTAGCAATGGAAAACCAAAATGAACATATAAGTAATCATGTGTGATTCACATGTGACCACAGTTCATGAAACTTTGCACAAAATATAAAAGACACTTGCTGACCTCTTTTGGTAAAACATAAGTACTGCAGGCTTCAATAAATACCCCATGGAAAAATGAATGCAAAAATGGATCTGCAATTAAATCATCTAAGAAAATCAATGCAGCAATATGTTCCTTCTGAGGGAATGATAACCACTTATCTCTTATTTATTATTTTTCTTTTACCTTTCTTTTACCAGGAAAGTTCCATTGAAATATAATCTATTTTACAAGGGAGGCCTGGCCAACAGGGCAGTTCAGTTAAAAGACATTACCTGGAGTACAGTAAAATAGTATCTCTGTCTCTAACATATTGCATGCATATGGAGAATTATGAATGGTGCCTGATAACTATCAAAATGATAAAGAATCAACATAACTCAGATAGGTTAGTTTAAACCATATACACAGGAGTATATAACAGAACTTAAGGATAGGCAACAGGTGAGCAAGAATAAACTAATTGCTGCTGGTGAGGGGAGGGAGTGAGACCGTTGCTGCCATCTACTGGTGAGGCAGGGTATGACAGCAACATTGTATAGTGAACATGCAAGAGGGTAAAACATTAATTTTCTTTACCATTACTTTTGTCTGTTGCCATAGGCGATAAGAAGTACCTGATGGGCTCTAAGCTCTCGACGGTAGATGCTGCCGTATTCAGTCACCTGGCTCCTGCTATGTGGACCCTACCAGGAACGAGGCCTGAGCAGCTAATTAAAGGTGTGTTCATCAACATGACATGCTCTGCAAGGGCCATTTATAGGCGATAAGTGGATTGTATTAATGTATCGGGAGAGGTTAAGAGATGATTGTTATTTTATGTTTAAGAGGTTATGATTAGGTCGAGGTTAGTATAGGTGGTGGTAGTAAGCTTATCTATTGGAAATCCAGGAACATGCTATGTACAGTGTGTTTGAATGCTTGCCATCATTACATTTATGTATTTTTATAATGTCCAGTCAATCTGAATTTATTAATTTAATTATTTCAAGGGAACATAAAACAAACTAAAACATATATTAACTTGACAGGGTTTGAGCTTGGATCATCCAATAAGAGCAGGCCTTTATAAATGTTCTGACCATACAGGTCCATTTTAATCACAAATGTACAATTGTAAATGTAAATTGATGTTTAAACGTAGACTAGTCAGCTAGTCTTGTAAGAAAACCCTCAAGTACAAATTTGAGCACAATTTAATCTGTAGTTAACATTTGTTTAATTACAAAATGTGTATATTATGAGCCATTTATATAGATAACCAAATAGTTTTAACAATGCTGCTAGGGAAAATGTCCAAGCATTTCAGCTGCGTTCAAAATAAGATTTAGTTTTTGACAATTGTGATGAACAGTTTAAAACAGCTCTAAGTCTTATAATAAATGCAATATTGAAATGGAACCTTTTAACTATATAAGGTAAGGTTAACCAACCATTATTTCTGGTGCCGACTAGCGAGGGTAGCAACATTTAATCGATATTCTACTAATCATGTACATCCAAGATAGATTGATTGATTGATTGATTGAAATAGTAAGGATCAATTGAGGTAGCTTTCCTACAGCATAGCACTTTAACCGACACCTCTCTGCCTCTACCAGGTGAGCTGATCAACTTGGCCATGTACTGCGACCGGATCCGCCGGCGGTTCTGGCCCGAGTGGTTCGTGGACATGGAGGACCTGTGTTACAAAGACACCCCCGAGGAGAGCGACCTAGGTCTCTTCTCTCACACGGAGGACATGCGCACGCACACGCCCCGCACGCCCCACACACAACACACGCCCCGCACGCCAGTGGAGCCGCCGTCGCCTGAGAGCGACCGCACGGGCCACTCGCTCTACGATTCGGACATGGACACAGACTGCTCCGAACTGGAGCCGCTCAAGTGTTGACGGAACTCTCTCGCCCATACGCAAGGACACACGCGCACACGTGCCCACCTCGCAATGCTGTACGTACACACATAGGCACACCCCGGTGCCCACCTCAACACAAACCCCCACCCTACATGATGGAGTAGAATATATCCATTGAGGATTATTGTGGGGGGAGTGTTTCGCAGACTCGTATTGCCGGTTAAGGACCAAGTGCTATAGAGTACTGGAGGCACTGACAGATTACAGCGTAGACACAGACCAGGCCGTGGGTGAGGAGACAGACAGGGAGGGAGGGAGGGAGGGAGGGTGAGAAGAGGGTGAGAGAGCACCCTCTTCTCACATGGCTGCAGTGACAGGAGAGAGAGAGGAGAGTGGAACTAATACAACGATAGGAGTAAATGATGCAGATGCTGAGAAACTCCTCCGACATCTGCATCAGCATCTGCCGTCGCCGAACATCACCGTGGCAACTCTGTGTTGCACACGCACATCTCCATCCTTGTGTGTGTGTGTGTGTTTGTGCGTGTTTGACTTACTGAACCCTTCACTTGTGCAACATAGGTCTCCTTATATCGATATGATATTGATATATGGGGAACTGCACATAAGAAAAAAAACAAACTTCAGTGTAAATAATTCTTGATTTGATTCTCAGATCTAATAGGTAGAATATCTAATTATGAGTATAAATAACTATACAATGTTATCCCCCATGTTATATACTGTCATATAGTGTAAATATGGTGGGCAGTTTCCCTAAGTCCCTATAGTATGTAATAATGTATTTATATTATGGCTCAATACTCCGGTAGTTATGGTTCTGTTACGGTTCTGACCTCTAGAATCCCTTTGAAGAGCCAGTTCCGGTCCGTATAAGTGGGAGTTGTGTACAGTATTTAGCTGTTGTCCTTTGACTGCTTTGATCGATATTGTAGTTACTGTCAGCCCATTAAACTGACCTATATATACCGGGATGATACACAACCTAAGATGTGTTTTCTCTATTGTGTGGTCAGTCACACACGATACAAATTGTGGTCATATACAGTATGTACATAGATCTTTGGCCTATACACATTCAGCCATGAAGAGCGGGTGAAACAATCATGTAGAAATAGACATTCTGTATGTAGATATAGATATATAGGCTACTCTGAATGCATGGCTGGTAAATCCCAATGGAAAAGAAAATCCCTTTACACCCTCTGTACTGTAGATAATCCCTTATTTACTTTTGTGTGCTCGGCCCTTTTCATGTCTATTGTGATGCAGCCTTCGTTAGTGCCTCGTGCCGGAGTGACCACACAGATGTAGCTCATTGATTTTAAAAGAGAAATATCCTTTCCCTTGTTTTGTTTTTTTTCCTCTGCCAGTTTCCAGTTCATGACACACTTGGCAGTTGGCGAGCATTATCTACAGCATATGATAGATGATTACAGCAATAGTGTGAACAGATGCAACACATTAAGAGCAATACTAGGATATTCCAGTCTGTAAGAGAAAGGAAAATGGCATATTAGGTTGATTCTAATTGTTGGCTGGTGCCAGATGTTTGTAGCATTGGATGGAATGGCTGCAGCCTGCTAATGCGTGTTTGTCATTCAGCAAATGCGCGCACAGCCATATATTGTGTGTGACAGCTCTATGGGCTGAAGCTATAGGGGTGTATGGCGCATGGATGAGTCATCCTTTGTGTTCATTTAACGTATGGTGGCACACAGGAAGCCATTCGCAGCTGGGCTTTACCTTCTCCACAAAGGCACACACACACACATTGTCACACATCTTAAAATGGGATTGGGTAATAATTTATAACCAAAAAAACGTAACATCCATTACAGTTACCAGCTAAAATAGTGGAATCAGAAATATTTTTTATATTTTATTAGATGATTACCGTACTTCTACTTTCATATTTATAATGGAAGTTTGCAGCAGAAAAATGCATAGAACGATCGGCTGTTATCTTATTAACCTTTCATTATTGTCAATCAATAATTGAAATTAAGTCCTACACAAACATAAACCTAAACATAAATTACTTTGGATAGCATTCAAAGAACAATGTTTAGGCATAAAGTAATCTAAAGGTAATGGAAAGCAATCAGATTATGTTCATATATTTAGCTAATCCAAAGAATTACGTTACTGATTATAATTTTAGTTTGGTAGCTGTAACGAATAAAATGTATCTACCCGACCCTTGAAATGTCCATAGAAAATGCTATAGTATGCTTGTATAAGAGGTCAAAACAGATTTGTTTAGTGAGATGGTGATCATGTGGTTATATTGTAATAATGATTATCTCATATCAATAGTTCCCTACTAACACAGATCATCATGGATTTATTTAAAAGGAAGGTTTGCAGAGTTACTGCTGAAGGGTGTCTATATGATGACCAAATGCCCTTTTATTGGGATTCTCGTCCAATATATATTGAGTTGAGTGATAGCATAATAACAGCAATGGCTTCATTGTTTTAACAAAGATGTTGCAAGTCGTGATTAGGTGCTCAAGTTTAAAATGTCTGAACTGGGCAAACTAAGTTATAAAACAAAGCCTTTGAAACACGATGGCATTAAAGTCTTTGTGTCCGTATGCGTGTGAAAACTGAATAGAAACATGATATGGTAACTGTAATTTTCTTTGTCTTTTAATGTCTTTGGCTGCATGTTCTTGACTTCACTCTTCAGAGCAGATTTTGCCAGTGCCAGGAAATGTTTTACATTTACTATTTATTTATTATTGTTCTTTTAAAGGGGACCTCTTCGATTTCTGTCCAGAGATTCACTCCCTTTGGTGGACATAACATGAGCAGTTAGCTGTAACAGGCCTCAGGGCGACAAGAGTGTACCTTTTTATGTTTTGATGTGTAAATATATGGTGGATGTGTGAAGGAGTCATTATCATATTGTGGGATATGGTGGTTTTGTTACGTTCATGAGACTTATTTCTCTGTTTACAATAATTTATACATTTATTTGTGATACAGTTTTTATAATTTTCTTGTGTAGACTATGTATAGACTCTATGTCCTGTGGAAAACTGGCTGTTTTATTGCTAGCGATTCACTCCTTCTTTAATACTAAGCCATTGCCATGTGCATGATGTAAGCTACCATTCGGTCTAAAACTTTGATAATGTTATACTATAATATTCTATAGTTACACACATGATGTTAGCCTCCACTGATCAAATAAAGGTATGAAGAAAATACAAAGAATTAAGATGAACTACTACAATCTGTAGGTCCTCAAAATAGAGGATTTAAAATGATTTAAACTTGCTCCATCAACTTGACATATAGTGATGTCACTGTAATATAGGCATGTCACACTGACAAAGTGATGTCACTCTAATATAGGCATGTCACAATGACATAGTGACGTCACTCTGGCAAAGTGGCATGCCAACAGTGCAGACATAATGATGTCACTACTGGGGTGATGTCACAATGACATAGTGACGTCACTCTGGCAAAGTGGCATACCAACAGTGATGCCACAGACATGTCACTTATTGGTGATCATGTCACAGGACTTTTTTAGCTGCAGCTATTGGTGAGGAGACAAGGTTCTCAATGTGTCCCTTCCTCTTACTTCCTGGTATAGACTCTAGAATCCATATTGCATTGTCAGTTTGTGTTGTGTGTGTTGCACGTGTGGATTCTCATCAAACTGTACATAATTGAGCCACAAAAGTCAGCTGTAACATAAATAAATCGTCCTATATCTGTATCCTATGGAAATGAGGTTGTGTGTTGCTGGGTTAATCATATTTCATTAAATATAGCTAGGTTATTTTAGCATGGGTTTGCGTTGTTTTTTTTTGTTGTTTTTTTTTTGTATGATCTGAAAAAAACTCTCAGTCTGTTTTGCTGTGTCTTTCTTGTGAAACGGGGGTCTTGGGATTCACCGACGCGCCACCACTCAACACACAAGTGGGTGTGGGCCACTCCTGCAAGTATATTTCCCATAATCATCGTCCTCTGCGTACTCTGCAGTACGCCAATAGGCCGACTGGAGCCCAACTGCATACCGCGGCATGATTACGTTCTGTGCCCTTTCCTTTGTTTACGGATCTGAGCTCTGGAGAATAAGAGGGAGAGATACAGGCGAGTGAGATAGTGCCTCACGGCACGAACAGGTGTTACGGGACGTAAAAAGGGGAAACACGGTGAAACAAAACATAGTAGCCTATTGAACAGATAATACATGATAATGCCTTTTTGATGACTTGGCCCGTGCTTCTATGACTATTGTGTGGACTTCCCGCCCACCTCCCCGTGAGACCGCTGTGTTCACAAGGCGGCGGAGACCGCGCAGAATAGACGACGACGCCGGAGCACAGACCCTCTCTGTTATTATTCAGCCCCGGTGAGTCAGGGATGGAAGTGGCACACGCGGTGTCACAGTCACTGGCCGTGTGCCGTGCCTGTGTGCGGTTGCCTGGCACGTGTCTCCGTGCGTGTGTGTGTGTGTGTGTGTGTGTGTGTGTGTGTGTGTGTGTGTGTGTGTGTGTGTGTGTGTCAGAGAGAGAGAGAGAGAGAGAGAGAGAGAGAGAGAGAGAGAGAGAG
>JAODLL010016147.1:0-27647 GCA_026546735.1 Forbesichthys agassizii | reverse complement strand
ACACACACACACACACACACACACACACACACACACACACACACACACACACACACACACACACACAAGCACACACTTACACACACACACAGTCTGAAAATCAATATCGTTTCTGCCCCTCCCCCTCACATAGACTCGACATGCAGGAAAAACACTTAAACATAAATGTATTCGCCATTTCATTCCCACCCATAGCCCATAAGTATATTTAAACAACATTAAATCGGACTGATGACAGTTGGACAGCTGTGTGACATGGGAGAGAGATTCGGAGCCACCATGGGGGAAAAGATTATCTAGTGGATTTAGCCTGTTGCAGGGGCTTGATGTGTCTGATCATTTCAATGCCAAATAGGGTCGTTTTTACCCCCTCTTCATCCCACGGTGTGTGAGAGAGATAGAGAGAGAGAGAGAGAGAGAGAGAGAGAGAGAGAGAGAGAGAGAGAGAGAGAACCAATCATCCCATCATCCCATAGGCCTATGCCAACAATTGCATGCATGCAATTTCGACAATTCCCACACCGCGATCTTTAAAACAACCCACGACACGCCACTGTCATACCACCACCCGTATAGCTCAACCATCACTTAAGCCAAAGAAACAAAATAGCTCGCTGCCCATATCCTGTCCCAAAACAAAACCCTCCCTGCCGTAGCACCCCCATCCCACCCCCTCACCTATACGAGGTCTGCTTCCTAAACGCCAGTCCTCGGAGCTTCTCTTCGAGCGCATCGTGGTCCATGTCTGGCAGACTGCTGAACGTATCACTGCAGCCCATCGCGTCCTCTGAGCCTGCCCCGGATTCGGACTCACCCCCGTCGGCTCCCAGAGATGCCAGGCGGCCGCTGTAGCTTCCTTCCCGCGGACTGCGGTCCTTCGCCAGGGGGTCCATGCTTGGCTGTCCCCCTCGCTTGGACCCCCTCTTCCCAACTCGTCGTAGAAGGACACCGACTCGATAAAAGAGAGCGATCGTTCAGCAGCCAAAACGGCCGTACCGTAGCGGCGTGATCGTGACTTCTGGTGTCTTTCTGCGTGTTGTTGTGACACCGGACACGCGTAGATCCGCCCAGAACTATTCCTACCGACCGACCGACCGACCGACCTCGCACGTCTGACGCGACTGGAAATGGTAGCAGCACTGCAAGGGATCCGGCGGGGCGGCGACAAATAGACTTTGGAAGCGAGGCTTCAGCTAGCATCCATCCCTCTCTCTCTCTCTATCTCCCTCTCTGCCTCTCTCTCTTTTTCTGTCAGAGTGTGGCATTGTGGGATATTCCTCGCTGCAGCATCATCAGTCAAAAAGTAGGGCAGAGGGTGAGCGCACGCACAAACGCGCACACACGCGTGTGACCGAAATGTGACAGATGTGATTCTTTGAGTCATTGTATATACTGGAAGCATAATTATATTGTAAACAAATTCATAATACTATGCTTGGTTATAATAATTGCTAAGCTATTTATTTAACACATCAGTATGTTTATAGCCATAATTAATTTTCAGTAATTTAATTTGAAGTTAAGTCAAAAACTCCAAATCATTTGACACAGAACAGCGGTGATCGTTCATGATACACTGGGACATTGTTTTTTGTTGCTGACACCGACATTCCTACAGCCAAGTAAAATGTCTTATTGACCAATGGCAATCAAGCTATTTATCATATAGATTTTATTTTATCACATGGTCAACACTGACTGGGATCACATTGCGCTTTGTGTATGGCTAATGATATTTGAATAGACATTTGAATGATAATCAGATAATCTGTTGTCAAAGTGGAGACTGAATTCCTCTGGCAAAATAATCTGTTGATCTGATGTTTACTTTCTGTCAGATCAAACATACTCAATGCCTTCAAAATAACATTTGAGACTACATGTTTCATGGATTGATTGTCCTAAGGCTCAGGTTAGACATTCCAGAACCAACTGCAGACTCAAACCAAGACGATCAGACTAAACACTCACTGATTTGAGATCAATTTGAAATGTCCAAAATAGTGTTAGTAAATTCCCTTACAAATACATTTGTTGATTTAATATAAATGATACTGTACTATTGTACATTAAAAAGCCCTTAAGAAATGGAAAGTTAAATATCTATCGCTAATAAGCATTACATTGCTTTTCTGTTATAAGTCTTGATTTGATACCGAACAGAAATGAGGAATTGTACATTTGTCAACATAACTTTGACAATTATGCATAAATTAGACATCGCAACATTTTTAGACGTCTGCTTTATTAACAACTCATATTTACAAAAATATATATTTTTTTTATAAGATTTTTGGTGAATGCTGAAAGATACACAATGACTGTTTTAAGACAAAGTAAACACCCTATAGGGTGTGAAGAAGACTGCTAAAGTGTGCAAGAATGGGTCTTTCCACAACACCACACACACAATACTACACAGCAAGTTTTAGTAATGGCCAATCATGTAGTGATTCATCATACAATGTTCATTCTAGAGGCTTTAAAATATCACACATTGAAAAGAATGCAATGTAACATTAATAGGGCAGTATTGGCATATTCCTATACAATATTTCTGAGTTGTGTATGTGGAATCCAACATTGATCCAAAGTCCAACTCATCAATAAGAAAGCTCAATGTTGGACTTCACCTGCTCAATAAGTGGAGGGCAAACACACAATATGTACAATTGTCCCCCCCCCCCCCTCTATATAAAGGATATTAAGGCCTGGCTTGCATAGAGCAACAATCACAAACTATATTCTGTCTCATTAGGGAAACTATAAATGGCTCAAGTACTGTAACACACACACACACACACGCACACACACTTTTTTACTTAAAAGGCATTGGTTAATTTACTCTATTTGGAGATTCAGAGAGTTTGGCTTTTAATTTTGCTGTATGCAGAAGTTGGCACTGCTGTGTCAAACAGTTTCATTCTGGCTAATTTCGTTTTCCAACAACAAACATCACAACTACCTGTATATGGTAAATCACACTGGCTATCACATCAGGACAGAAATATGAATGTCCCCAACATTTTCAGATGTTTCTACATGAAAAAACCAGGAAATGATGCAAGAACATGTGTGTGGTCACTGCGAACAAGGAAAGTACTCGATGTGCAACACGATAAACATAGAAAAGTTGACCAAAATATAAAAAGAATACGTAAAACACAATGAAACTATAAAGAAATAAAAGTACACATTAATGGAATGGAATAAAAGTGTTACTTAAAAAAGTAATACTACACCAATAAACAAAAAAGAAAGAAATTAAAAGTTCTATAAATACAGGAATCCTCTTATCAGTGTCCTGGGGAAAATAACTCCCATTTCCAATTTCAAATCAAAACTAAATCCAAACCAAATCAAAACTAAATGCCACCGAACTTAACTCACCAAATTCATGTTTGAAATCGATTTGCAAGTAATGTATGATTCCACCACAGTATCTGAAGTGGGTCAATTTGGAGAACTAAATAAGCACAATTTACACAAGTACGTTTGACCTATACGCTGGAAACTATTCAGTGCAATGTCATTTAAAAATATGAAGCAGCCAGTGCCTCAATATATTAATTTGGCTTACAGTGATAATATCTTACTAAGTCGTCCCCCCTTACCCCCACAACCCACCCAAATCCTCATTTACTATACATCTTTCCTCAGGACACTGATGCTGTCAGAGGAAAAGTCAAAGGGTCACAGGGTTAGGGGTTTCGTGGGCGGGGCTTGGGGATGTCAGCCTCATGACGTTTCGTTGACCGTTTGCTCCAATGCTATGACTTTACTTCTGCTCTCGTTCGTCCTGTGCGCGAGAGAGACAGAGAGAGAGTGTAAGCATGTCATTAATACCTCATAAATTGTCTCGACTTTATTTTTTTAATTTCCAAAATAAGAGCGCTGTCTAACACACTGAGCGTGCGATGGTGTTACCTGTGCAGGTCCAGCATGTGGTTGTCTGCTGCCTGTGTGTCGTTGCTGCTATTTCTGGAGGGCGGGCGAGCGTCCGCCTTGACAGGCTCCGCCCCGAGCTTCTGTTGCTCAGAGCGACGCCACGCTGCCATGACGACGGCTGGTGCATCTTCCCATTGGTCGGGGTACTCTCCGCCCAGACCGAGCAGGTGTGGCTGCTCCTCCTCGTAGATGGACAACAGATTTCTGGACTTAACTGAGAGAAGACAGACAGACAGACAGACAGACAGACATATTTTAACGTTACTGTGCTCCTTGGAATGGAATGAGCTACAAACATCTGATGATCCTGTGACTCTAAATTAATTCAAGTTAAACGTCTAATCTGACAGATAATAAGATGGGTTGCAGTTAGGCCCGTCATGATACCTATTTTTGTTGGCCGATATATTGTCCCAGAAATAATTGCGTTATATTATTGTCACAATGTTGTTCCGCTATAGTCATGTGACATCAATTGTTCGTTAAACCAAATTCATTGCTTGGATAAGTATTAAAAATAAACGGCATTTTTCCACATGTATTCTTCTAAACGAAGTTAGCTGGAATTTTGCAGTCGTCAGGAAAAACACCTGTTAAAACCTCGAGGAACACCTCTTTTACCGGTCGCTGTCTGCTGTGTGACGAGAGCAGGGCAGCAGCACAACATGGCTAACTTTCTTATACCAGCAACACGCGCATAAGTACAACAGACAAAATGATTGACGTCTGAAAACTTCAGGTCATGCACGGTATGTCAATATAGTTAAGTATCGTGACAGGCCTAGATGCTGTACATGTTTTCAATGTTTTTAACACTGAATTATAATCAAAAGAACAGTAGATATTTGTTTTATGTTGCAATTTTATGTTCTTGTAGCTTTTACGTACGGTAATGCTATTTTTGTCCAGGTCCCTCTTGAAAAAGAGATTATCAATCTCAATGAGACACTACTGGTTAAATAAAAAGGTAAATAAAAATGACTCCATTATGAAAAAATCTAATCTGCAATTTAAAAAAAACCAACATATAAAACATACCAGACGTACGATCATCCCTTAGGAGTATACCATAATAATGGTTTTAAATACACTGCACTTAAATACAGTGGCATACACACTGCAGTCTCACACACACAGTCTACACACTTAATCTAGTATTAACATGTAGTTGGCTAGCCCAGTGATGCATTGTCCTGTTGGTAAATAGGCACTTGTGTGTGCGTGTGGGTTGAGAATGACTAGACCAGAGTTCATCAAAAGGTCAATTCTTCAAATGGGATGAATTTGCTCATTTCGATAATTATTATACCAGAGCCCTTACTGTACAATAAGCAAGCGTGTGTGTGTGCGCGTGCGTGTGTGCGTGCGTTTGTAAGAAGGAGGCAGAGAAGGGGATCGAGCTGGGGGTCACCCATCGTAATCAACATCTGTTGCCATTATTCAGGGCCTGGAGGCGGCCTATGCTCACTGATAGGGCTACGACGGCCAGCGTGGCTTTTTAGGCACTGGCTAATTGATGAGGCTCCTTCCTCATCAGTGTCCAGACACCAGGATACAGGTGCTTGGTCTTTGGAACACTTTGATCCGTGTGTGTGTGTCTGTGTGTGTGTGTGTGTGTGGATGTACCTGTTGTTATGTAGGAGTCTTTGTCAGCTGCTTGCTTGGCAGAGAGGCCGGTCTCTGTGATGGAGGAACTAGGACTCATGCTACTGGGGTAGAAGTTACCCAGAAACACCGCAAAACACAAGACCACCACCTGTAGAAAGAGAGGGAGGAGATATAAAGGCAGACAGGGAAGATACACAGAGGAAGACCGACCACGCAACAGGTGTGTACACACACACACACACACACACACACACACACACACACACACACATTAACTATACATCAAAACAAATGCTAAGCTACTTTAAAACGGAAGTGTTTGTGTAAAAGTCAATACATTTATGAATATTTCATGGCTGGCATCTCTCATTAAGAGCACAAGCACGCACGCACACACACACACACACCGGGTAGTACCATTAGGCATGAGGAGGTCTGTGTGCCAGCGGCCCTGCAGGACCGGGAGACTTTGCCAGCCACCATCGCCTGCAGAGACTGCAGCTGCTGTAGCAGAGACCTGGGAAGGAACATGGTGGAGAGAGAGAGAGAGAGAGAGAGAGAGAGAGAGAGAGAGAGAGAGAGAGAGAGAGAGAGAGACACACAGAGGTTATGCAAATAACAATAAAATACACATTTAATAAATGAACAGCTTTGTCAAATCCATTTATCGAGATGTTTCAACAGGTACAGGCACAACTGGTTCATTTAACCAAAAAACGATGGTGATAATCCCGTGTTCATCTATGTAGGTCTACAATGAGAACAAGCAAAACAGTCCATTTCAGGCTCTGCGTTTGAACCAGAGCATTGAATATTAACGATAGCCTCATTAGCATACACGCCACACAGCACTGAATGGAAAAATGACTCTTGCAGTTTTGGTTATATCTGTCTTCACCACTTCCTCCTTCCCTCCAGTCATTCCCAGAATCATGTCTAGAATTGTGTAATTAAAATATTAAACATATCTTGTCTGTTGACGCACCGTGTTTCAACCAAGGTCGGTTAAAACGTTCCATTTCAAACAAGGTCGGCTGAAACTTTCCACCTTTGCAAGGGTGTAATTATAACCAGGTTGAGATTAAATGTAAAACTGCTACTGTGTGAGTTTCATGTGTCACTCTTACTTGTTGGTGCATTCTAGATTCTCCACTTTCCTGCGCAGCTCATTGTTTTCATTGGAGCAGTTCTCCACCCTGTGGTCAAACAGTGGTATTGCAAGGTTTAGTTCCATAAGTTATGTATTTCACTGCATGCATAATGTGAGATTCTACTTGCTCTTGCTTCCAAGTAGGCTGAAGCACACATACTTCTTCTCCAGAGCATCCATGTACTCCTTCTTCTTCCTGCGACTCTCCTGGGCCGAGATCTGAGACAGGAAGGACATTAAGTGACATTTTAGAGAGGACGCGTTCGTGTAAGGGAAACCACAGAGCTACTCCAGTGCAGTGCACCATCAAAACAGGCAGGCAGCAAGACAGCCACTCCAGCAGGAGCCAGATTGCGTGCGCACCTTGTTTTTGATCTTCCTGCGAATCTTCTTCAGGGCTTTCTCCTCCGCCTTGGTAAGGGGCAGCTTGGTGGGAACGGGGTAACCCTCGGCAACCAGTGTGCGCCGCTCCTCCTCCGTCAGCATCAGCGGGCCCGACCCCTGGAGCTTCTACAGTGACGGTACGGTTCATTTTAACAATACAATAGACACACACCAGCAATAAAGCAGTAATAGAAATATTTGGATACAACAGGTAGTCAACAGGGAGAATACATTGTATTGAATTGTGTTACAAAGTACACATGTGATGTGTGTTTGTTGTGAAACTATAAAGTAATATTTATTTTTGTGTCTAACCACTCAGTGAACTACAGCTTTCACCAAAACAGCGCTTTTTTGGGTTTGAGGATTGTGGCGTGAAAATGTCCCGACACTTAACGCGACACGGGGGTTGGAGTCTTACTAATTACATATTTTCACAGTCTTACACACAACAAATGCACAACAAACTGAGACCTTCTTGACTCAAAGAATTTTATTTTAAACTGCACAAACATCATATGTGTGCTTGGTTTCACAAAGCCAACGGGATCTAAACAAATGTGTTATTCTCTCCGTTGACTACCAAATATATTTTTTCTAACGCGGAACTGACTCTGGCTCTCTATAGTAGGAAGCCATGTTACAAAGGGAACATCTGGTTTCGCCGGCCCCGCCCCCGTACTCACGTGTGCAGCTGTGAGCAGCGGCGAGTTGGACAGCGAGGAGGAGGCGGGGCCGCGGGTTGTTGTCGCTGCCCCCTTCAGGCTGGCCTGGGAGGTGGGCGCGGCGGGGCTGTCGGGAAGAGGGGAGGGGCAGGAGAGACCCGGGGGCGCGTGCACGGGGCTCTGGCTGCCCTCGGAGTCACTGCCGTGGGAACTGGGCGGGGTGGGGGGCATCTGGAGGGCCTCCAGGCCTAATGGACATACAAGGGGAGATGGGGGGGGGGGGGCTGGGTTACACATGGGGTAACAACAACAACAACAACAACAACAACAATACACGTGGTAAATAGACTGAATTTACCAAGGACCTGTACAGTATTGCCTCATTCACCCACTCACACACACACACACATTGTGATTGCTGCCATGCAAGGTGCGACCAACCACCGGGAGCAGTTGGGGTTAGGTGTCTTGCTCAGGGACACCAACACTTGGTGAGGGAGTTAGTGGGGTTCAAACCAGCAATTTATGGATCATCTGCCCCCCGCTCATAACACCTTTCATACAGGAGTTGCAGCTCAAAGTGCATTACAGTGAAGCGATTACAGGCACTTCATGAAGATATTAGAAAAATAAAGATGAAAGTCACATACAACTCATAATGTTCCCTGGAGTCAGATCTCCTTTTTCCCTTGAATCTATTTGTGCTCTACTTTGTATTTTTAATGATTATTTTTAGTTTTTAACCTGTATATAGTTTTGCTACTGAAATGCCCCTATTTCCCCACTGGAGACCAATAAAGTTATATTCTATTCCACTAATAATATAGTGAACATAACAGAACAATTAAGCCTATGTGCAATGTGAACATGGTGTAATAGCCATGAGCAGCCAGCAGGGGTCCTCAACACAACAGAAAACACTAAAACTCTTCCATCCAACATGGAGGAGAGCAACCTCTGCAGCAGTTTAGTGCAGGAACAGAGAAATAGACTGGCCACACACACAAACTCACATACACAATAAATTAACGTGGAATTTGGATGTGAAAGTCTCCAGTAACACTTTAACTGTAACTGACCTTTGGGTGAGAGGTTGAGGAACTGGTCGACTTCATGGGGTTCCAGTTTAATCTGAGGAAGGACGTTCTCCTGCTTAATCTGAAGAAACGTGCGCACGCACACACACACACACACACACACACACACACACACACACAGACACACAGACACACATGCACACAAGAGACATTCAGAGAAGAGAAAATGTTACAGTGGAGTTAAAAGATTGTGAAGTTACACACAACCGATCACACAAATATAACTATAGACTAGCATCAAACATACACTAGATTTGTACGGTGTGTGCATGTTATGTGAGTATTATATACGGTATATAGTTTAAAACATATAGTGTGTGTGCGCTAACCTGTGTGGGTCTTAACTTGACGGCTTTACCCTGGTTCGGGCTGCTAACATTAGCATGCTATATAAGTGTATATAAGTGTGTGAACTATAACATGCTAACATTAGCATGCTATATAAGTGTATACAAGTGTGTGAACTATAACATGCTAACGTTAGCATGCTATATAAGTGTATACAAGTGTGTGAACTATAACATGCTAAAGTTAGCATGCTATATAAGTGTGTGAACTATAACATGCGAACGTTAGCATGCTATATAAGTGTATACAAGTGTGTGAACTATAACATGCTAGGCTGTTAGGGTCTTACCTTGACGGCTTTGCCCTGGTTCGGGCTGCTAGTGGAGGCGTAGGCTGAGGCGGGTGCAGGGGCCACAGCGGGGCCCTCGACAGCAGGGGACGCCACAGCCGGGGCCATGGGGAGGGAGAGCGGGGGCAGAAGAGAGGGAGACTCACACAGGAGCCCCTCAATGGAGTCTTCCTGGTCCATGGGCCAGTCACCTGACTCCCCCATGTCAGACTCCCCTGGTGGACAGAGATGGCAGTGTCAGTGTCAGTGGTATTTACTTAAGCATTAAGCATTCACTGGGGGGAAAAACTAATAATACAATACTTACAGTCTAAGACATTACGTCTAATAGCTAGACTTGAACTCACAATTGTCACTCTCTTTCCCTAAACGGGCTGAATAGTATTTTATTTAAATGTTACTAAATTGTACTGGGTTAATTATCACCTGATGTGATGAAAATGTAGTGCACTTAAGCAGACGTACTACACAAAGAAAGAGAGCAAAATAAGCCGTTCCACTTAGTTCTCTTACAAAAAAACACACAATATAATTATCTTTAGTGTCAATATTATTAGTATCCATTATGGTTTTCCCAGCAGGTTCGCTCTCCATCTACCAATCTGCCAATCCACCAGTGGGGCCTTGGCCTGACAAATACCAGCCTGTAATGGCGGTGGAAGGTGCACCAGAACACCCTCCCTGCATGTAAACCGTACTAAGGCCAGTGGCAGGGACAAACAAGCCCCCTTCCCCCAAAAAGGCAAAGTTCCCTCCCCAAAAGACAAAGCCCCCCTAAGATTAACGGCCACCCCCTCCAATAAAACACAACACTACCTCAAAAGTCAACAACCCCCCCAACCAAAGAACAAAGCCCTCCCCATTCCCCTCCCTCAGGTGTCTCACCCGCGTCGCTGCACTGCTCCCCTGTCAGGTGAGACAGGGGAGACTGGGGCCGGCTGTCCCCGCACAGCGAGTAGCTGTGCTCGGCCGCGATGTGCTCCACGGGCGAGGCCGGGGACAGGTCCCCGTCGTCGCCCCCGTGGCCCTCCATGAACTCCTCCATGCTGTCCCGCACGCCGGACAGGAAGGGGTCGCTGAGCAGCTGGCCCAGCAAGGCATCGTGGGACAGGTCGTCCAGGAGCTCAGAGAAGTGCTGGAGGACAGAGGGAGAACAGCTGTGAGTCCTTCTGGGAGAGGACACGGGCAGCTAAACTCTATGTTCCTTGTTTCTATCAACTCCTTATTGAATTCACCCATTTTCCTCAGCTCGCATTAGGTTCCTTAGTTTAATTCATTCATTGGATATATGTGACATGCCAATAAAGGGGGGGTAGAGAGAGAGAGAGAGAGAGAGAGAGAGAGAGAGAGAGAGAGGTGTGCCATGTACATCAACGTTCCTTATAGGCTAGTCAGGCTGCTCGGCAGCCATCTTTGTACAATATCCGGCCCTTAAATAAATAAAGGTACCTCCACAGGTTAAACCTTTACTACACATACTTGAAGCAGTGCAGCGACACAATTGGCTTAATAAAAGCAGACAATTGACTTTCGCTTTAAACTTTTCCCCCCATTCGATTGAAGATTCTATATGTGGTCTCTCTCTTCTGTGTTAATGTCTCTGGTATCAGAATATTGTCTGTGTGAAAGATCATTCACTACCCCATACTACAGTACATATACACTGGGCCGGGTCTGGGTTTGACTCCCTGCCAGAAGGGTGTGGGTTTGAGGCAGCTAAATGCCCTATAATTGAAAGTACATAGTATTCTAACACACACACACACCGCTTACTGTAATACATGGCGACACATACTGTTCCACACCGTGCATTCACATAAAGTATTTGGTGTGAGGCCCAGAGACGCATCACCAAATCCAACACTAGAGACGGCAGACTTCAAAGTGCAGGCAGACAGATAATAACAGTGGCAGAGCGAGCAGCCAGTTATCACCCTGTCTGTAATTAGAACCTGCAGCATTTTGTTGTTTGAGATCACAGTTAACTTACATTTATGGCATAAGTGCTTAGCTATATTTAGCATTACTGGTTCCTCTACTGAATGTAATGCTCATTGTGGTGAGACAGGCAGGCATAACTGACACACACACACACACACACCTTTAATCAAAGCATATGTAGTTGGCCCAAGGATGAAGTGCTTATGTGGTTATGTGCACACGCACATGAGTGTGTGTGTGTGCGTGCGTGCGTGTTGGGGGAAGTGAGGGCATGAGCTGGGTGACTCGCTCCTGGTGATTTCAGGGTATTATGACTGCACAGGAACCACTAGACGAAGCTAAGTTATGCAGGACATGTCTTGAAAACATCAAGACATACCTATCGCATCGTGTGTGTGTGTGTGTGGACGTACAGCATTAATGTAGGTGGTTGAATGTCACATACAGATGTGGTGGCAGTGTCTCTATAGACAACAGCAGTGCATTAATGCAAACATTTTAAAACCATGTTCGTTCTCCCAACTGTCCTAAATGTTTAGTTCAGTTCAGTCGTCGCACCATGCCGAATTTCTGTTTTTACAATGACACGTAAACTCAAATTATCACCGGCTGGCCTCTGCTGTGAGATTACAGGGCGAACACCGGAGACAAAACAGCTGCTCTCGAAGGAAACGCTGCGAACGCGAGAGGTTATCAGTGACAGCAGGATACAGGTGGAGGTCACTTATTGGCACCTCCATGTGTGCATCTTAAGTTCTGTTTTACATGCAAATGTACAATATCTTTAACAACCACACGCTCTAATCTCACCTACACATGAGAGCATCAGCTGTGCTCTTGTTTAAACTAAAACTAATTATTCCTCCCACACACTCTCTCTCTCTCCTTGTCGTGACGTAGGGCGAGAGTCCAGCTGGCCACCTGTCAACCTATATCCTCCTCTCATGTGCTTCTGCTCATGTGCAGCATAAAAACCATTATGAAACATAAAATTTTAAATAAAAAAAAAAAGGAACAGATAGCTCCTGTGGATTTAAAACGGTTCATTTCTCATTTTCCCCTCCCACCCTCCATCTCTATGGTGTTTCGTTTTTTTTTCTTCAATAGGTCACCCATCCCTGAGTCACAGCATTAATGTATGCATGCGTTTGCTACGGATGGAGGACACGGAGATAATAAGCAACACAAACACAATCTGTGTCTGACTCAAGGGCAGAATGACGGCCTCATTCCAATGCGTGACCTTTTGTGTGTGTGTGTGTGTGTGTGTGTGCGTGAGAGAGAGAGAGAGAGATAGATAGAGAGACAACAACATTTGTCACACACTGCTGTCTCCTACATCCAACAACAATAGAAAGTATCTGGACCACTGTGGTTTCGGAACAGATTATGGAACTAAGGCGCATTAATGTGGAAAAAGTGAACAAGCTGATGACTACAGCGGCCACGGAGGGGGAGGAGGGGGGTTGGGGGTGTTTGGGGGGTAATGGTGGTTCTGTAAGGGTGTTTCTACATCAGAAGAAGCCTTGTTTTGGTGGTTAAAACTGGGACAAAACTGCCGGAGTGAGCTTTTACCCACCCCCGTTGCTCTCAGAACCAGTCAAATATGTAGCTAGTGAACTTCAACCACCGCTTGGAGTTCTGTCTCCAGGCAGGAACACAGGACAGCATGACTCATTCAATGGGAATATTGGCTGAGCCAGGAACCTCCTGGCTCAGACAGGAAAATAGTGACTCCATTAGGCGCTGGACGACAGCCGGAGAAGTGAAAAGGGGCTTGGGGGTGGGTGGGTGGGGGAGGGGGAGGGGGTGGGGGTAGGGGGGAGAAGAGGAAGCCGGATAGATAGCCTGAAACCACGCATGTGGGTTCAATTACAGAGACACAAGAGAGACAGAAAACCGAAAGAGAGACAGAAACACCAACCGTCTTGCTACACTAATGCTGGGGTAGGCCTACAAAGCCTATATATTCTAAATGTTCCATGTAGAACATCAATATACATTATACAATAATACATTCTCCATCAGCTAAACAGGGTCAAAACAACGCTTGGTAATTTATTCCCGTTTTTCTAAACATCAGATTTAGTTTCAACCACCAATTGGAAAACGTGGCAAACATTGTCTGGATAGTGGCTTAGATAATACATATATAAATATGTAACAAAAATCTCAAATCAATAAAATATTTACCCCAAACAGTTGAGTTTAAAGCCAAAAATGCATCGCATGTGACCGTGTTAACAGTGGCTAGAGACAGAATACTGTCAATGTGATTTGAGTTTAAGAAAAGCAAACATTTCGACTTTAATCCACGCGAAACAATGTTGTGCAATTAAGTCAATGAAAACAACACAGTCAGTGAAAACAGAAGCATCACATTATAGTTATTTTTTGTGAATGAAAACGACATCTTATCACATCTCACTGTACTACGCGTCTCCTAGCAACACCGGGTCAAATAGATAGTGTAATCCACATTATTTAAATACATCCACTCACACTGACAGTTACAGCTTTACTATGATAATAAGGACAAACTGAACAATACAAAGACATCGGTAAGGAAAACACAATATAATTAATAGCAGTGACACGAGAAAATATACATAAAATACAGTTATTTTCTAAATAAAGTCTAACTTTTGGGAGTCTACCCTTATGGGTTTACTTGTCGGCCATCTCTATGAAGCCACAGACTTTACTGAAGCAGTACATATACGCCTCGTCTCTGCAGGAAAGGGCTGGTCATAAACACAGACCCACAGTAGCCTGTCATTACCCAGTAACTACTGGAGTTTGGGTGCGCAGGGATAGGTTTTGGGGCAGATCTCACCCATTATTCCCACCCCACCCACACACCCCCCCCACACACACACACAGAAGACTCTTTGTGTTCCCAGTTTCTCTGGGCTGCCACTGAAGTGTTACTGGGGGATAACAGTGTAACGTGACATTGTCCAGCTGGGGAAAAGCTACAAGACCCCGCAGAATGTAAACTGGGTAAACTGGGAGCCACGCTGGTGTAGCATTGTAGCCCTTTCTTTCAGGTGATTCCTCAGCTTGTCCTCAACAGGAAGGCGATTATCACACAGTAACACTGCCAGGATCCACAGTTCAGATCCACTTGCCAAATTAGTTTGCACATGCTACACTATCTCATGGTGAAGTTGGTACAATAGCTAAGTTACTAGAGAGAATATGACAATATTAAATTCCCATAACAAACAAACAAGATTGACTGACTATCCTGACTAAATAAACTAAGAATAAAGTGGGAAGTGAGAATAAACTGCTTGCTGACCATATAAAGTGTAGCAAATATAGCAATGACTTTGCTATTCTGCATGTATCTACTGAATTATAAGCCAATGCCACACCAACGGCAATAGTAAACGTAAACACAGCGGTAAGGCGAGATGTGTACAATATTTGATAAAGATGAAATCATTTATGATTTTAATAGCAAAGTCTAAAAAGTTGTGAGTAAGTTGCAAAATGACTGGTCTGTTAAGGGGGGAGGGGTGTAAAGACCAAGGTGGTCTGTAATTGTAAAACCTCCTGCAGGGCTGAGATGCTGTCTGTCTCTGTGTGTGTGTGCGTGTGCGTGTGTGTGTGTTTAAATACTGTAAAAGCTTTAAATATGCGTTCCCTGGAAGTGTGTGTGTTTGTGTGTCCTTGTGTTTGTCTCTCAGTGTATGTCTGTAAATACCTGCTTTAAATATGCGTTCCTTCAAACTTTGAAAATGTGCGCGTGTGTGTGCGCGTGTGTGTTTTAACTGGTAAATTACCATCAACTGTGTAGGTGCAGGGGGCAGAGTATTTGACGATGTAACCCCCTTCCATAAAGCACAAAACCAGATGTACACACACACACACACACAGTTTGTGTGTACCTTGCCATTGAACACATTAGCGGTGTATATGGTTCATAATAAATTACACAGCATTACTTATGCATAGACAAAGCGCGCACACACATACATTTAAGATTGTATTATCATAAACTAACATGAGTCATGTCTGTAGCATGTGTGTTGGAGAGCAGTGCTCCTAAAGTCACCGCTGAATTTCAATTTGGCATCGACTACTCATCTCGTCTGTAGAGCAGACTGTTATGCATCCATCCATACCCAGCGTGTGTGTGTGTCTTAGAGGGTCAAAGCCTGGCCTGGCACGTCGTGGTGTGATAACATGACGGTATGCAGGGCAAAGTCTCAAAACAGAGCACTATCAGCTGTTACCACAGCAACAGCGGCAGCAGCAGCGATAAACACGACCAACAGCTTACGGCTAACAGCTAGCATGTTGCCGACTGTGCACGATAAATCATTGTTCGCCGTCTATTAGCAAGCGCAAGAGACGGGTCAAGGGGTGTGTGTGGATAGGTGACCTGACCAGGATGTGAGGGCTGTGGGACATGCATACTGTTAACACACCTCAAATGAAAACACAAACACTTGGGCACACAAAGACAATTACCTCAGTGTGTTGACAAAAGGCTGAAACCATTGACGCAAAAGTCATCATCTAGTGTGAACCAATACTGTGTGAAAAGAAAAAAAAAAGCATGAAATATAGCGTGAGATTATGGCTGTAATACAGGCTCAGAATTACACAAGATATATATATATATATATCTTGTGTAATTCTGAGCCTGTATTACAGCCATAATGGGCAGTTTTGGGTAAGTTACTAAGGAATTGTAGTTACTAGTTACTTATTACTCCTTCAAAAAGTAATGATATTACTTTAATTACTGGGTATTAAATGTAATTAGTTACATTACTATTATTACAATCACAAATCACTTGTCTCGCCCTTAATGAAAAATGACAACCTGTGTATCCAGCTCATTTTAGAATGCAATCCTCTTTATTGGAACAATAATTCACCTTAGTAGTCGACAATCAGCCAAAGTGAAAACATTGCAGCCTCTCAAACCAGATGGTTTGGTTTAATTAGGTGGCCAGAAAGCCATAAATATCCTTCTTGTAACGTAGTAACTATTTCTTACTTGAATTAGTAATTGTAATAAACTTCCTGTTTTGGAAATAGTAATTAGTTACACTACTAGTTAAAGAAAGAAGTAATATTATTACAGTAACTAGTTACTGCCCAACACTGATAATGAGACATCACTGCTACAACTTGAGCCTAACTAATAAGCAGCTTGCCTTGACTAGCGAGGTGTTGGGATTGGTGGAAGAAACACAAGATAAGTACAAAGCACTTTGAGCTCACGAGTGGAACCTGTCTTGGGTCAAAGGTCAAAACTGTGGTTATCATGGTACAACTGCTATTCAATGTGCTAGCCGTGGTGCACGAGTCATACGTGGATAGAGAGGGAGGTTTATTTTGAGTTTTTAAATACATTCATTTTTTACATCAACCAGTTTACAAGGAGGGCATGTTACATAATGACACCACATAAGTTACCAATGGTAAATAAAGCCAAACGCGTACATTCAAAACACATCAATTACCTATTTTAAAACAAACTTGTCTCCAAAGACCAGCCCCCCTCCCCCCGTACACAAGCACTGCAGTCCTCCATACGACAAGATATTCATAAAGGTGGCTAGATCTCCCATTGAACTATATCATTTAAAATCCACCTTTCCAATTTGAATGAATGAAAACATCAACATTTAAATTCAAGTCAATTATTCTTTTTCGGCTCACAGACAGACAAACAGAGGTTATAGCTAAATATAAATTAGAAAGACCACAGCATGATGAATGGAACATGATCTCTACTTCGCAGTGTCTCCCTTAATTTTCTACCTCTGAACCAGTGAGCAAACCCCCGCACACACACACAAAGGATAATTATGTCAATTTTCCTAGCTCTGCCAATAGCTTTGTGTTTTTGCTTGCCCACAACTGTTCCAGTATAGCCGTTTTATATAATTAGTCATTGTCTGGCTGCTACAGTAGCCTCCAAAATTCCAGGCTACGCCTAAATACAGGTCATAGTAAAGAGCTCACGAGCCCACATGTTAACATAGAAATTAAACAACATCCACCACCATTCTATAGTAAATAGTCTCAACTACAAATAAACCACCTAATGGGAGGGGTCTCAGCTAAAGTAAATGCACATTGAGAACTTATAGCCACACCCAAAAGACACCCGACCCCAAACTTTGTTGTGATGCAAGTAATGTGTCTCAAGAAGACGCTACCCGTCCTGTTTCCACTCTGCGTGTGTTTTTGGAGCTGCAAACTAAGTAATAGGATAGATCTGTGATGAGACACATCGTGTTAACATTGATTAAATTCCTGCATAAATCTGCATTGTATGGTCTGAAAATGGATCTCTCATCCCCTCTTCCCCCCACTCACACTGTTTTAGCATTGTTCAAAGTTGTGTAGTGGTTGGAGTCAGGCTCAGAGCTAAGGTGCAGTTACACTTTAATGGAAACTTTTCCATGGCCAGGGGGAAATGACCGCTCCCCGCGCACGGACGGACACACACACACACACACTTTCCATGCCCAAACAGATGAGCTGAGAGCAGCCTTGTAATGCTGATTAAGTAACACACACACAGCTGTGTTTCTGTTTGTTTATTGGTCTTCCTATGTCTGTCTCTCACACACACACACACACACACACACACACACACACACCATCACTACTCACAGTTTAAACTATGTCAAGAAAAACACACTTCATATTTTCCATCTCCATATTGCAATACTGAGCACCCTCCCCCCCCCCCCCCCAAAACATTTAAAAAATTAAAAAATATATTTTCCCCCTCCCCGACACATACCACAGGTTCTTCCAATTATTTACGCCACCCACTCCCACACTTAACATAATTCAACTCAATGTGCTTTATTAGCATCACCAAGCCATGCCATGCCAGGTCAGTTGAACTCATCGTGCTTTATTAAGGAACAACAGCTACAGAGCCTCGAGATAAGCATCCACATTTGCCCCGCTTTAGCGCGTACGCATGCCAATGTCCGCTAAATCCTCGCCCTAGCTGCACCGTATTTTCCACACAGAAAAGCACGCTACAAGTAAACGGGGATGGGGAAGGGGAGGGGGGGGTTTGGGGGGGAGGTGTGTGTGGGTGAGGGGCTGTATGTGCTATTATCAAATGTGTTATGGAGGTCAGAGAGTTACAGTCACACTGATTGGCCCCTTATCTCCAGCGTGCCGGCCTGGTTGTGGCAAGGCAACGGGATCTGGGTCAGGGCCCACTGACATTCCTGGTCCTTGGAGAGACAAACTCGCTGGGGCACGTTGCTAAGCCTCATTCCTCGCACGCACGCGCTCGCACGCACACACGCACGCGCATGCACAACTTTGCAGCAGGGATGAATGAGCTACTGTATGTCTAACTAAATGAAGCAAGGTGGACTGCTCTATATTCTGTGAGAGTCTAAGCAGAGAATAAATACAGACATATGAATACACTTTATTTAAAACAAAGTGGCCAATATAGACAGAAACAAAATAAAAACCAACATATTAAACGTTGAGAGAGACAGAGTCTGGCATTTTGGACAGGAGCAAACTTGCCCTACACCGGAGATGAAGGGGTTGCATTGAAGGGTAGGTGTAGACGGGGGGTTAGAAGGGGGGTTAGGGGTGATATGCTAGCATGCTAACTGTATAGCGCCACAAGACAGGATGTGAGCCAAACGTAAAGCAGCAAGACACACCGCCTACTGTTTACTAGTACAGGCTTATCCTTTACTAGCCTATAGCATGCTTTGATGTTTACTACCTGGAAGGAAAGATCAGCATGTCCTCAAAGCCAACTAAGCACAGCTCTGTATTTAATTACCTTGTATTGAATTCATATGACACTGCAACTAATGTTCAATCTATAACAATACATGAGAGACAAACTTGCTGGGCAAGCTGGGCTTACAAGTGTTGTGTGCCAGAACATAGTTTGTTTATTAGTGGGAAATCCTATGAGAATGGTGCCACCTAGACCTGGTTACTGTCAAACCACAGAGGGAGACCTTCAGCGTCTGATCAATCAATATCATTCAGAACAGTTCTTATGTTATTCCAAACCTGCTGCCAAAGCGAATATTGCATCATGTTGGAATCTCTGGTCTTAAAATACACTCAAACAGGCCAAAGAGTTCAGTCTCATAATTTACAGTAAAGTAAATCAAATTTGCCAATATAATGTGATGTGATACAAAGAACTGCGGTAATCGTGATCAGCGTGCATTCAGTTGTGCCGACAAATGTACAACTGAACATCTAGCCTAAACAATTTAATGAATAAGGTTTATTCTTCTCCTCACGCTGAATATTTTGATATAACTGACGTCAAAGAACATTTATTAATTTAATCATTATTTATCATCACTTTATTTAGAAAGTATGTTCCTTCACTCTTGTCTTGACGACATCCAAGCTTAATAATATTAGCATTAAAGTGCCCCTAGATGGCTTTCTGCCACTAGAGGTCACACTAGAGCACCAACATCTGAAACCAAACAATGCTTCTTGGGAAACATACAGACGTGCACGCGTTGCCAGCCTGTCGATGAAAACAAAGAACAAAGAAGTTTGAGTTACAACACACAGAGGAAGTGATTTCATTCTCTGCTCAGAACGCAATTACTGCACTAAAAAATAGTAGTTTGTTTCTATGCCAGTGTTTAGAAATATTGCATAGAGTACCTTTAAAAGGCAGAGTCAATTATTATTTTTGTGAACGCTTGGTAACTTCGAGCTCAAATCAAAGCAACATCCCTCAATCGCGCCGCTCCACACATTGAAACACATTGTGAAGCAAAGTGTAGTGCTACGGCTTTGTTATTGTGAGCGGAGTTCGCCACTTTGTGTACCTCTTTACAGAGCCAGGGCTGCGTAGAAGCACTCCATAATTCTTTCAGCACACACAGAACGATACGATAGCAAAATGCAAGGACATATCTGGTGAACTGAATTAACAAAAAGTGTATTAGCTTACAATAAGCTTGCAATAGCCGACTATACCTTAAAGGAAGAGATGAACCCCAACACACTGTATTCAAACGAAGATTCTTTGCTATAAATAATACATTTGGGAGTGACCATGACTTCTGACTACTCAAGCGGACACACACACACACACGCATACACACAGAGTTATAGAAGCAGTGACTGAAAGAGTGAGAGAGAGCAGGAGAGAAAGAGAGAAAGGGATACAAATGGAGAGACAGGCGTACATTTAGCTTTGCCTCAGAGCATAAAGGCTCCTGTGGACTTTCAGTAATGACCCGTCTCGCACAGATTACTACCTTCGCTGGCTCATTGCGGGCGCATGGTGCACAGTTCTCCGTGCACGGCTCTCCGTGCACAGCGTTTCTAAGTTAAAGGGAATATTGCATCAGATTGGAAAAGCTGCTGCGTCTGCATGTGCAAAACATCTGCTGTATGAATTCCACCGCCAGTCTATCACACTGCTAACGTCACATTCCAGCTTCTGACCTCAGGGAGGTTCATCAGAATTTCTCAAATCAGGGCCGGAAAAAACACATTGCTGGAAGCCTATAAATGACACGATTCCATAATGTTTCATATTTCTAAATAAATAAATAAATAAATAAATAAATAAATAAATAAATAAAAATAAACTTTGTTTTAAATTATATTTTTGGTTATAAATGTTTGACAGCTGACCAAATATTTTAACTCCTATATTATTTGAAATCTAACTACATCATCTAACAGAGCGACCTTCCTTCTTAAAAATAGTGTTGAGACCATTCCAGAAGGAAGGGCCTGTTTCACTCTGCGGATCGTGCGAGCCGTAGAGACGGCAGCTCACCATCTCCAAAAAGACATTCCCTGCGTGAATGCTCAACAGTCACTCACATCAAAGACAGCATGCTATTGTTGACTTGAGGCCCGTCTCATTAAGAGACACGCCTCGAGTGAGTCTATCACGCATGTGACGCGCGCTGCGCGTGGAAACCCTCGTCACGGCTGAACACGCAATACGGTGTCGTCATGGTTACCGTGACGTACTATCGTATCAAACTGAAGTATGTTGTGTGTCCTGTCCCCTTCGTCCAATGGCAGTGTTGCCAGCATACTGTGACACTCGTGCATCAGCCAAACCCATCGACCTCAAAGACAGAGAGAGAGAGAGAAAGAGAGAGAGAGAGTGCAGGATGCCCTGCCCCAGTGGAGAACAGGCGCTTCTCTGTGAAGTACACTGGGAGTGTTTTTGTGTGTCAGTGTGTTTATAGACACGTGCACACACACACACACACACACACACACACATTCTCTGTGCAAACTTAAACAAGTTCTCTCTCAGCCGCTGGCCTCCATTAGCACTCACAGTATCCTGGAGGCGTTGTTCCTCTCTAACTCTCCTCTCTCTGGATTGACTTATATGAAACTGTGGGGCACATATGCTGTATTATGCAAGTGGGTGTGGAGCTGCTCTCACACACTCACACGTGCACACACACACATGTGCACGCACACACACACGTGCGCAGATATGCTTGCAGGCAATAGCTGTTTTAGTGTCAGGCCTCTACATCGCTGACACTTGCAGGGCGACGGTGTCTTGACAGAGCCCTGTGTTTCTGAGAACCTTAAAGTAGCAGTGTTGGCCTGGGCCTGATTGGGCAGAGCACTGAAAGATGAAGGGTCCCCATCACACAAACGCACCCACACAGCATAGGTGCGTACACATGCATTTGTGTGTGATTTCAATTCGCATTAAAACAGGTCTTAAAATACTCTTTATGAAGAACCCCCCCAACCAACCTGTCCAAACCCCGACTTCCCCCCAACCCAGCACGCACACACACACACGCACACACACACACACGTCTTCACACAACCTGCCATTTGTGGTTGAAACTTTAGGTCAAGGTTTAAGATTTACCTGCGTTCAGATGACTTAGGTAACAAAAACACAAACAACACAGATTTGGATTAATTAAGGTGCCATTAATCTTGACTCAGCTTTTACTGTTACACTGGCATTGTTTCCAGGCCTTACATACTATGAGATATAGAAATATTGTAGCTACAATCCACAGTAGGAAACATTCCGTAGGAACATTCCACGTCATTCATTATTTAAAAGCATTACACCAAAGCAAATTCAACGCCTCTTCTAAATGACAGATGTCAAGAAAGGAAAAGAGAACATGTCTGATTTGGACTATAGATACCTACATGCAACCACTATCTATTATTATTATTATTATTATCATCATCATAAGCCATCTCTGCCATTAGGCCATACACAAACCGACATTCAATATATTATTTCCACAAGCAAAAATTGAATACTATATCATTAAATAGGAACATTTTGGAATTCAAAAGTGTGACATTAACGTGTTTATGTTGTGAATTAAAATGTCCAGCACTAACAAAGTGCAACAATCTTAGTAAGTGTGTTTGAATAAACTTTGTCAAACTAGTAAAGACAATATTCGTGATATTTTGAAGACAGTCTTCCTCAAAACAAGCTAGTATGTCACAAGCACCTACTGCAGCACACATTTTTTTATGAAAAAAAAAGTAAACTAAAACTATAATCAACACACCCAGAGTCTTTAAACCGATTATAGAGTGCATGTAACTATATATTCTCTTCCTGTTGGCTGTGTACAGAAAACTCAAAAAGAGCCTACACCTTGATACCAATGTGATGTTATATAAAACCTGAAGGACCTGATATGATAATAATACAATGAAAGACAGAAATATGGGAAACGTGTGTATGACATAATGAGAGCATCGGGTGTTGGGCAGAACGGACGCACGCACACACACACACACACACACACACACACACGCACGCACGCACGTGTGGCATGCCATGTCAACAAATGGGAAAGAACATTCTGTTTGGTGTAACACTAACTAGGGCTGCTAGATTATGAAAAAAGTCATAATCACAATTATTTATTTTGATTACTCATTGACTTTGGAAAGATGTTGCATTTACTGCACTTAAAACAGTGAAACAAATTAACAGTGAAAACTTCAACTGTGAAATGCCTCTAAATGCTTTTCATATTGATATTTCACCCTGAAATTGGTGAAAGTGAGTTTGGCCTAATTAAATAAAATAAAGTAAATAAACATTTGTTTTTTCCTTGAAATCACGATTAAACACACACACACACACACGCACACACACGCACACACACACACACACACACACACACACACACACACACACAGCGCTGTTTTCATGAGAACCCCCTCCCCAGTCTTGAGACAGACAGACAGTCAGACACACACACCCACCTTCCTAAATATAGAATATTTAGACATTTTTACAAGCACATTATATAGTAGGCTACTCATTCAATACAGCCTGAACCGTGTGCGTGCACGCAGGTGTGTGTGTGTGTGTGTGTGTGCGCGCGCTTGCGTGCCCGACAAGGAAATACAGTATACCTGGTTGAAACCCTGGCAAATCAGTGAACCGTAACACTTCCCTTAAACTGCCCGGAGAGCCCTTGAGCAGTGCCCTGAGTCTCCCAGACACCACACATTGATCTCACCAAAATACTCTCATTATACCTTTAATTATCCAATTAACTATTAATTATCTTCATTATGTGAGCTCTTCTAACCAACAAGTCAACACTGACAACCTTGGTTTAAAAAAAATGGATAATATATGTACAGGGTCAGTCATTCTTGTTAACTTAAAGCTCAATTCAAAACAGTATCGTTCTCCGTAATAATTCGATACTTCTACACAGCCCTGGCTCCGTAGATGGTAACATAAACACAGTGGCGAACATCGCTCGTATCAACAAAGCCGTAGCACATACGCTTAGCTTTTTTTGTTGCATTTTTTCGATGTGTGATGAGGCCCCGGGGAGGCCCCGGGGAGGCCCCGGGGAGGACCGTGGAGCGATACTGTTTTGATTTGAGCTCCGTGTCTTTTAGGGTCCGATTATGAGGTGGTCCGTGGACATTGTTCTCCCCTGTAAGGGGTCCCTGGTCAAAATGGTTTGAGAGCCCCTGGTCCTAGACCACCCTGTCCATGTACACCACCTACAACAACAACAGAGGTCGATGGTTCCAGCGCTGCCTGCTGCATAATAAAGTGTTATCATTGCTCACCAGCGTGTGCCAGAACACAGACATACACAGGATTGGGTTCGAGAATAGCGACACACATGCTAACTTTAGCTAATCGATCTGACGGAAGCCCCGGGGATCCTTTGCAGCTCTGTCAGAGCGATCGATGCGGCTCGCCTGCCTGCACAGGCAAGTGTGTGTATGCGTGCGTAGTCCTAGGCTTAATAGGGCAATAGTATCTGATTCCCATCCTGAGAACCAGGTTTTCCCTGTAAACCCAATCCTGCCCACCCCCAGAGACACACACACACACACAACAAAAAAAAAGCTTTATCAGTTAGCCTACATCTCTCTCTCTCTCTCTCTCTCTCTCTGTTCTCTCTCTGTTACATAACTGGAGCTTCAATAAGATACATAATGCCATTTTACGCAAGGAAATGTAATGTGTTCGTATGTGCACCCTGTTGCTGCAAACAAAGTTCTAGTCATTGTAACTCATCATTATATCAGCATAAAGAACACACACACACACACACACAGTAATGTTTAAATATAAAGGTAAACGGAATATAACTCGATTATGAAGACGTGCACACACACAGATACAAATGGTTTGCCTATAAAATTATGGCAGTGACAGTTATGATAGATATGATTAGGCTACTCACACAGGATGCAAAACTTCATTGCATCCTGTTATGTGACATTTTATTAAATGGACACAAGCTTAGCTTTCAACATGCTTTTTCGCTTGACATTATATTGTCTATATAAATAAAAGCTACACTTAACAGTGAATCTAGAGAGATTAATAAAATGCAAGGCCATCCTTCAAACCTTCCAAGCAGTATTAGTAAACTGAGCTGAATCTTCCATAAAAATACTTTCCCATGTTTAAATGTCATTATTGCAGCTGTGCAATGGATTCTGAGTCTGAGTATTATTGATATTTATGAATAACTGCACCTTTATATGGTGAGTTAATTGCATTCTGGACCCTAAGGCTCAAGTGGAGAGCCGGGAGAATATCACGGAAGGCTTTATGTTAAGTGTCCGATTAAACAATTCGCCCACATGAATTAATCTCACGCCTCTTCAATTTAAGATCATTATTAGCCTAGCATATTAAGTCCACGTAAAACTATTGGGCCTAACTGATTATCAAATGTGGCGTCTTTTTCATGCTTATCAATAACTTACGGTGCTGTAAAGGACGCTGTCTCCTTCTCCGTTCTCCGACAGCTCGCTGAGATTCCTGTCCCAATGTAGAAACGATTCGGTATTGTCCAAGATCTCCATCCTTTCCTCTTAAGGCGTCCGGCCTACCGATGTTTGCTTTATGTACCCACAGAATCAGTACAGAATATATGTAGTTGCAATGCAGTCAGCGACCAAACACAACGTCTAATTTCAAAGTGTTGCTAATTGCTTGAGCGCTATGTCAATACCCTCCAAGTCCATGCGGAAAAGTTACAACTTCGATGAGTAAAGGCGCTGATGTGTTACTCTCCGCGCAAATGTTCAGGATCTGCTTATTATTTTGTTAATGTTAACAGTCGCAGAGGCTTCATCCAGACGCTGGTTCTTGCGTCTTGTTTATTCTTGGTTCAAAACCCACTCGAGTTTTGTCTCCCCCTTTTTCTTTTCTGATGTGAACTCTCACGGCCAGACGGACTGGAATTTAGAGGCGGAGACATAGGAGAAGGAGAACCTTGACGGAGAAACTGTTTTCAATATCATTCTAGTCCCGATGGTACGGAGAGAAAAGGGGAAATATATGTTTTAGATTATTATTTGTACATGTTCATTATTAATTCAGGATATCATAACTATAATCTATTGATAAATGCAGACGTTATGAGACACAAGTCCCTCCCCATACGTCTCACTCGATCAACCATATGGAATCGTGAATGTAAATGCCATTCAGCGCTTTACTTTGACTGACAGCAGCTTCGACCAAGTAACACAAGCCGTACTTACAAACGATACAGCCAATCAAATAGGATTTACGCATTTTATGTGACCAATAATTTAAGGCCAAGAATACTTCTGGTCAAGGCCCACCCACATAAACAGACAGAGTACTTATTTTTTCGTACGTTTCGTAAGTACGTATTGCAATACAGAATACAACTACGTTTTATAAAAACATTAACAAGCTCAAATGGGGGTTTTGTATATTAAAACCAAACCGCTGGGGCTCAGAAGAGTAAAAAGCTTTTTATTATCATAGCACACCCCTGCATAATAAACCAAGTCAGTTAACTTGCTTCTCTTCAAAAGGTCTGCCGAGCCTATTACTCTGCTGTCAATGGGTCAAATAACTAATGAAGCACTTGCAAAGCACATGCTTGTCCTGGCAACCTGTAATTGGTCCACATGTAAGGATGCATGCGTCTTACATAATAGAGAACAGCTTTAATTGTTTCAGTGCATATCATCGTCTGATCCTTGCCACTGATACTGTGCAGTGCATCCGTAAAGCATTCACAGCACTTCACCTTTTACACATTTTGTTGTTACTTACGGTCTTATTCCAAAATGGATTAAACTGTTTTTTGTCCCCTTAAAATTCTACATACAATACCCCATAATAACAAAGTTAACACAGTTTGGTTGATCGTTTTGCAAAAATAAAATACAAATATCGCATATCCAGCCTTTGCTCAATACTTGTTTAAGCACATTTGGCTGCAATTACAGCCTCAAGTCTGTTTGAGTATGATGCTACAAGCTTGGCACACCTACTTATGGGTAGTTTCTCCCGCTTTTGGATGGGGAGCATCTGTGCACAGCCATTTTCAGATCTCTCCAAAGATGTTCAATCGGGATTAAGTCTGGGCTCTGGCTGGGCCACTCAAGGACATTCACAGAGTTGTCCCGAACCCACTTCTTTGTTATACTGACTGTGTGCTTAAGGATTGTTGTACTTTTGGAAGATGAACCTTTGCCCGTCTGAGATCCAGAGCACTGGAGTAGGTTTTGACAAAGAATGTCTCTTGTACATTACTGTTTTCATCTTTCCCTCAATCCTGACCAATATCTCCTGCCACTGAAAAACAACACCCCACAGCATGATGCTGCCACCACCATGTGTGACGGAGATCGTCCGTCCCCCTCCGGGAATCGAACTCCGATCTCCCAGGCAGAGAGTAGACGCTCCTACA
>JAODLL010016136.1:0-27664 GCA_026546735.1 Forbesichthys agassizii | reverse complement strand
TCACTTTTGTTGCCAGCGGTTTAGACATTAATGGCTGTGTGTTGTGTTATTTTGAGGGGACAGCAAATTTACACTGTCTACAAGCTGTACAATCACTACTTTGCAGAAATGTAATTTCTTCATTGTTGTCACATATATGTCAAGATATGCTCACATATTTGCATATATGTGAGAAGTGTACTCACTTTTGTGAGATACTGTATATACTATATATATACACACAAACAGTATATACAGTATAACTTTTGAGCTCGGCAGCGGCGTCATCTTAACACAACCGCCTCTCGCCACAGGTGAACGGCGCTGACCTCCGCGTGGCAACGCACGACGAGGCCATCAGCGTGCTGCGGCAGACGCCACAGAGGGTGCGGCTGAGCGTGTACAGAGACGAGGCCCAGTACAAGGAGGAGGAGCTCTGGGACACTTTCACCGTGGAGCTCCAGAAGAAGACCAGCCAGGGCCTGGGCCTCAGCATTGTGGGGCGCAGGTAAGACTGAACTGCCTATGGGCTTTCACACACAGTTCACACACAGGCCCAATGCAAGGTGTGCTAACAGCCATGTGAATTATAGGAATAATAATGGAGTAAATATAGCAAGGAATAGCACAGACTTAAAGGTGGGGTGAGCTGCCCCGGAGAAAGACAACAAGACAAAAACCACTCTCCGTTCAATGCCATAGCGTGCCTCCTCAGAAGCGCGTAAGGTGTATTATCTTACAATCGCTGACTATTTAGGCATATTCTTTTCATGTTGTGCCCAGTCATGGTTATATTATTATTATGTTGGTACGTTAACCCCCTCTGGTACTTATTTGTATCGTAAAAGATCCTGAATATCTGTGCTTTGTTTGTTTTGTATGCAGATTGCGGGATCCGAGGTAAACGGTGTTTAAACAGCCTTTTATTGTAGGGGTTTAGAGAAATAGCACAGCACGCAGAGCCGATAATTACAACACACACACACACACACAACAGCTACACGTGTGTGCAGTGCTCACTATCCAAACACATAGCATATCCATATGTATTCAGGAGGTTGTGTCCTGTCCGGGATAGCCCACTAGCAACCCTTAGGAATGGGATATGCAGCTGCACACACACAGGAGCATGCGTGTGTTTGTATTGTCTTCCTGTCTGTATGAAATACTGACATGCCCCTTTCTATCTTGACTTGTATTTACATAATTGTCCTCCGGTGTGTGCCCTTGTTCCTGCGTTACAATTATGTGTGGGTTATCAGTGTGCGTGTGTGTGTGCGCGTGTGCAGAAATACACCCGACATGATGGAAAAACAGAGTGTCTTGTTTGAATAAGCCTCAGGGGAGCAAACTCCCCGCTCTTGAGAAGCACAGCGTTGAGATACGGTCTGGAGCGATACACGGTTGTCAGCACACAACCAAAGCTGCGCTGAGGCCGCCGTGTTCGATCGCGGTGAATCACAGCCAATTGCTACGTGAGGGGAAAAAAACAAGTTCAACGCTAGCATGGAAAAGACAAACAATGTTACAAAATGGAAAAAAACAAAAAACCAGGCTAAATCCGTTCACTGAGGCGGAAAGTGCAAGTCTGCATTTAGTGGTGAGGAGTTTTGACAGCCAAGAGTCTCTGGCGGTGAATACGGACCTATCAGGTTCTCTGATCACCGCTTCATGTCATCTTAGTGTTAATCTACATGGTGATTTACCACCTCAGAACTGCACAGTTCACAATAGCTGACTAGGCCTCATTGTCATGTTTCTTTTCGATTTCAAAACCCTGATGTACTCCATGTTGAATAAATGCCATGTCATCACATACCAATAAATGAGTATGTGAATGTAATTGCTTTTTTAATATAGTTATAGTCATGTAATGTACTAATATATTTTCGACAATGATTCATGTCGCTTCACAGCTTGTGTACCCCACATTGAAATGCAAACAGACGGCTATGTCGAGACATTCTCATCATAGTATCTCTGTCATGTTGCCTTCCCTGCCAGGAATGACACGGGAGTGTTTGTGTCTGACATTGTGAAGGGAGGAGTGGTAGATACTGACGGAAAACTAATGCAGGGAGACCAGATACTGTCGGTGAATGGCCAGGACGTTCGGATGGACACTCAGGAGGCCGTGGCGGCCATGTTGAAGGTACCTTATCACTACGTGAACATCAAAATAGGCACTTCATCGAGTCATTGTGCTGCACTGTGCAGTATGAGCTAAACCTCTGGAAGATATGTGTGGTCTAACACTATGTTCAGACATGGGTTTTTGCCTAACAGAAGGGTTATCAGTACAAATGCGCGTAGTACAGTTTGCATGTGTTTTGTGTTGTGGCTTGTCAGAAGGTGTTATTCATTTGGGCAGACCTATGCTCTAAATTGCATGTACTCAAAACAACCAATCATAAGTAAGCGTGCAGTTGACCTGCCCTATCGGGTGCAGCAAAACAGAACTGTCAGCCAGATGTCAGGCAAGGTTGTACACGCCCACAAAGTTGTGAGAAATAAGATCAGACAGATTCCCTTTACACAATTATTGAACAACTATGTTAAGTTGACTTCATATAAGTTTACTATGTTCAATTTTACATTTGTTTAGTCGACACATTGTTTAGAACTGCGCTGTGTTTCGCTGTAGTGCTGTGTAGGACCTATTACTATGGAAGTGGGCAGATTTAAAGCTGGACCCTTCCACTCAGAGAGAAGACTGTCCCAATGCAGTCAGGTAACCACACCAACCAACCCTCTCTTTATCACCCCTTTTAGTTTTGGACCACCAAGGTCCATATATGTGGACCTTGAAACTAAAACCAAAACACTACATTCTTTCTTTCAGATGAGTGAAACGGGAAGTTCTAAGTTGGGTTCACAAGCTTGTTTAGACTCAGCAAACCTTCAAGCTGACCTTGACAAGCATAGCAGAAGCCTGGAATGTAAGTATACTCACAACAAAAGACAGTTATTATATTACTAAAGTGCCTAAAGACGACACAGTATTTGAAAACCAATCAAGGCAGAATTGTGTCCTTTGCAGCTTTAACCGCGTGTCAAGATGATTTTAAATGTATGCGTTCCCTTGTTTCACCGCCCCTTCTCCACAGCCATCAACCAGCAGGACATCAGGACGGTTGAGTTCACCAAGGGGCCCTCGGACTCTCTGGGCATTAGTATAGCAGGGGGGCTGGACAGCCCTCTTGGAGACGTACCCGTGTTCATTGCCATGATGAACCCCAATGGCCTGGCTGCCCAGACACAGAGGCTCAAGGTAAACGTAATCTTTGGTCTGCAGATAATATATTTACATGCTCTTCAAGAAACACTTTGCTTACAATTAAACCGCTTATCACCCACAGGAGGATAACACTTGTGCGTGAAAATTACTGAGCAGTGAACTCCACTGATGGATAGGTCAAGAGCCCACTGCCTTTAGAATTGACCCCTAGCCCCCAATAAAGGACCAATGGGCGTGTATGTATGTGTGAGAGTGAGAGAGAGAGAGAGAGTGAAAGACAGAGCCACCAGGAAGACAATAACAAAAGACAGGATGGATAATAAATCTCCTGCGCCTTCACGCATAACTGGAAGGGGCATATAATAGTAGTCCTTGAAATGAAAAGAGGGATTGTTCAATAGCACATTCACTCTGCGTTAGCTTCTTAAAAAGGAGAGACCGGAATGTAACATAATAACTTTCCTTAACTCTGGCGCGGATTTGACTTCGTATGGTGAATGTGAATGCCTGGATTAGAGTGGAAGCCATTGGAGGAACCACTATTAAACTTTTCAGCACTGTGCTGAACTGAAACAGTTCCTTTATTTATTCCTTAATTGTTCCTTATTTATTCCTTAATAATTAACTTAATTAAAGTATCCACAAATGTAATATATTTTGTCTGTTTAATCATCAGAACGTCCAGACTTATTAACTATGGTAAAAGTGAATGGGATGTACCTGTAGACTCTTGATTTCCTTACAGCTGCGGTAGGCGACTCTAAATTCAGATGTTTAAAGTATATCACATATTCCTGACCTCCAGATAGGAGACCGGATTATCAGCATATGTGGGACTCCAGCTGAAGGCATGAGCCATTCACGGGCTGTCACACTTCTCAAGAATGCTACTGGCACTATAGAGTTACAGGTGAGTCACATACACACACACGTGCACGTACACGCACACATACAAACACAGACACACACCACCAGATAAACAGACATGCACATGTAGATACTAATGAACAATTGCAGTAGTATTTCTTCTGCATACAGTTCTCACTATAAAGAGAACCCATTGGTGCTCTTTAACAGTGACGTAGAACTGGTTTTCTCACATAACTGTAACAGTACCGCTAAATCCCCCACGGCAGGCATAGGCATATACATTGCAGTCCACATTCAGCATAGGTGCTAGACGTAGCTAGGCTATCATCTTTGTGTGTGTGTGTGCGCGCGCGTTACGTCACAGGTGGTAGCAGGCGGTGACACCTCCGTTACAGGCCCCTCACAGGAGCAGGCAGTTGGTGGCCTCACAGCCAGCAGCATATTTCAAGACGACATTGGGTAAGCACAACACTACAAAAAATCTAAATCTTACCAAGTATATGTGTCTAATTTCTAGTAAAAATACCTAACTACACTTAATATAAGACACAATTACCTAACAAGAGCTCATT
Source organism: Forbesichthys agassizii (assembly GCA_026546735.1). Taxonomy (NCBI): domain Eukaryota; kingdom Metazoa; phylum Chordata; class Actinopteri; order Percopsiformes; family Amblyopsidae; genus Forbesichthys; species Forbesichthys agassizii. Next base: position 23,005 of record JAODLL010016136.1, on the reverse strand, counting down.
TATCCAGATATAAAGTCATATTTCAAGAAATGTTCACTTGTTCCATTGTCAGATTTATTTACTTATTTATTTACTTGCCCTTATCCCAGTACTCCGCAGTACAGCACCATCACCCTCAATAGAGGACCAGACGGATTGGGCTTCAGTATCGTCGGCGGTTTTGGAAGCCCGCATGGGGACCTGCCTATATATGTGAAAACAGTGTTTGGAAAGGTAAGCCAGCGAGAAAATCCTAATGATGTATTTGAATTCAATGTGACCTCATCAGAGAGAGCCAGTCATTGGACATAGCTGTGTGTCCACAGTGAATTATACCGCATGGGTGTGTGTGTGTGTGTAGGGAGCAGCGTCCGAGGACGGCCGTCTTAAGCGAGGCGATCAGATAATGGCGGTGAACGGCCAGTCTCTGGAAGGTGTCACCCATGAGGAGGCAGTGACCATGTTGAAGAAGACAAAAGGAATGGTCACGCTCACCGTGCTTTCATAGACACGCACCAAACCATTGTTTATCGTGTGCACACCCTAACCCTCCCCCTCCCGAGGTTTACTCATGCTTATGGACACAAATGCACAAATGCTAAAGCTAGCAATGCACTTGCGTTACTCGCTTGGCAACATCGGCTTTTCTGCCAAGTCACTTCTTAGGTTAACCTAAGCCGTTTATCTGTGAAAATATACCTGCACAAAACAAACAACCGCACACTGATCTTTGTGAATGAGCTTGTTAAGTGGCAGAACCTCCGACACTGTGACCCATATTTGTATCCTTATAAGCCTGCTGCAAGTAGACACAAGCTTGGCTATGTAATAATAGGGCGTGCCGTATACTGCATATGCAAAACAATTATTTGTTTTCTAGAACATTACCACGCATACTGTATGGATGTTCGAATTGTTCTTACAGTAGTATGTACTTATATAGATCCTTAAATACCCTGTAAATGATTTTGAACAGAATAGTGACTTTGGACTGTTGGCATATTCACTGGACTATATACTGTAGTTTCTATAATAGAGATTACAGATGATTACATTTTTTGGAACAAATATACCAGGACTTTATTTTTAAAGATGAATTTGAATGCGTACAGAGAGATTCCACAGAAATAAGAGCATTTAATCAAGAAAATGCCCCTGAGGCAAGAAGTATTTAGCTTATGGTTATTAGCTGAGAAAAGTGCTCTTAAGTTGTGACATTTCTGAAGACTGAAGCTGCTGTAACTGTGTTTTGCCTGCTTTGCTCATGAAGTCACTATTGTTTTAGCTGTTTAAACCATGAGACAATGACACAAGGCGATTTTAAAGTGTTGGTGTGTGTGTTTGGGGGGAGGGGGTGGGTGGGTGTGGGTTTAAAATGCCTACATTTAGGCGTTTTATCCAGGGTGGAAAACAATGTCACTAGAACAACTGTCTGTGTCACAACTATAGGACTTAAAAGATTGCATGTATAATTTACAGCAGCCCATGCGTGTCTTAACCTTTCCCTTTCACAAATATCCAGCAATGTTTGATGTTTCATATGGCCTGTCAAGAGCCTTTCCACTCTGAGTATGAGAGGAACTCTATAAAATAAATAAATTACATTTGTGGAAGAAATACAAAATTCCATAGATGTGTTTTGTTCGACTAATTAAATACATGAAATATAACCAAAAATAAGGTAAGACTCTCCCATCCCACTTTTAAGTTGAGACGACTGTTCATATATTGTAAATGTTAAAACCTCATAGAAACGAAAACTGTAAAATAATTGGTTTTGGTAATTTGAACAGTGTGTTTTGTGTGTATGAAAATATAGTGCTGCTAAAGTAGATGGTATTAAGTATTATGTGACAGTATTTTCCTAAGTATTAACTCTGTGCTTCTTGAAAGTGTGAAGAATGTATTGAAGAAGAGTGAAAATTGTGGGGCTGGGCGAACATTGGCCTGATCACTAAAACAAAGTCCTCTATGTATGCTATTTGAATGGATTAGAAAGGTGTCACAACAATGGATATGTTCTTATCACTGTACAATGTTACCACTGTTGTCATAGTACTGTCTAAGTGACAGTATTGACTTATTTCACACAGTGAATTTAATAAAAGTGGCCTTCAAGCTCAACCTACTGATTCCCTTATCTGTATGTTATTTAAATTAGGCTACCTCATCGGTAAGTGTTGGCCTGTACACTAGTTAGGATTGGTGCATTACACACATAGGCTGCATACTAACATATTCACATATTATACAACATGAGTGATGAGGGATATAATAGCAATATTTTAAATTCAAATACATTTTAAATGAAAAAATGATGCAATATTGCTTTTGATCATCTGAAATAAGCGCAGGCCACTTGGAGCAACAGGTCTCGTCTGAAAGGCCTCTCTGTCAGTCACACAATGAAGCTTCTCTTGTAAAGATACGACATCCCCATCTGTCTGAGCTGTCAACCGCAGCTGTTTCACAGCCTTTCCTGGAGTTAATGTGACGCTCCCGGGCCTAAAACATGTCTATGGGAATACAATATATCATACAGCAACTCGGAATCTAAAGCCATGGCACAACAAACCTTTAATCCTGTATATTGAACAGCAGCTTTAATAATTGTATTTGCAGTGTCATAATTCAATAACCCACTTGTTGATGTAGGTCACCTTTCATAGCCTATGGCTATTGCCGGTGCACACAGTCGGTAAGACAGCTGAGCTAATAGCCTGCTGCACACCTGTTGCCTTCAACTGCCCTCTAGGTCCGCGGGGTTATCCCGCGCTTTTTCAGCTTCAGGAAGCGCCGGCTGGCTTTACACAAAGCCTTTCTGCACAGTGCACATGCCCTTCAGATGTGAGATCGCATGTTTGCCACTGGGTCATTCATGACAGAACCTGGCCAGGTGGTGTGACGTTTCAGTGACAATGGCGCCATCACGTCACGGCAGTTTCAAAACGGATGGAAGTCAACCAGGCTTGTGTGAATGTTTTCCATCCGTTACGGATACATTTTACGTTCATGTCGTGATGAAGAACGGAATGAATACCCGGGAACTGCTGTGAACCAGGTCACCGCTTTAGATGTGGCCTGTGAAACAAGCTGTCGCCACTTGTCTGGCTGTAGTAGCAGATGCCACTATCACGTTTTGACTCTAACTCCACACTGGCATCCGAGAGGCTAAGCAAACTGAAGCTAGCAGTGAGCAAACGATGAGTCAGCAGCACACACATAACTAATGGGATATGTCCTGCCTCTTGACAGTTGTGTCCACTGACTATTTAATTGGGGTAAAGGCATCGCCTGAATTCCATAGAAATGAGACAGGGTGGATTGACTGAAGATTGTGCAATGAATTTAATGCAGGAAACACAAACACGGCTTGTTTCTCTGAATAAGATACAGTAGGCCTACTTTATATGAACACACAGTATCATATATTGTATTATATACAGTAATATACTGAATACCTTGAATACCCTGTCAAGTTTGACACTTTACTGTTTTAGATTCTTTCTACAAGTCAAGATTGGCAAGATTCTGGCTCCAGTGCTTATGAAGGTGATGCATTTAGCATGTGTAGCATAAGTGTTCAGTCACCATACTGTACAGCATCATGTGTGAATTTCCTTGGTGTGCTAAAAGTAATCCTGCCCTACTTGAACGTGCGCTGACATGCGAAACTGTCACAGACATTACCCAGGCTTGCACATCGGAATAGACAGGAAGAAACTGTATTATTGCCATATCGACAGGAACAACTAATTATCTCAGTGGAATCTTTTCTTTCAAATGTAAACATTCATTGTTAGCTGTCTACAGCATCTTGCATGAATCAGATATATCCTTTAGATGAAAGAATCTCCTGTGTACCTAAGACTTGCCGGTGACTGGTTGATCGAGTTTCACCCTCCTAGTCTAAGAAATATGAGGTCAAAGGTTATGTTTTAAATATTTGGGCTTCTATTGTGTGTACATTTATAGTTGAACTACAGTATATCATTTGATTTAATTGGTGAAGTGTCAGCATTCTTGGTACAGCAATGTCTACACTAGTGTGTACTGAAGGCATGTGAACATATAATAAATTGCTGCCTTTTTTTTAAAGGAAATTCCTTACTCAGAGTTTTGGGAGACACCGTTTAATTGGCATCTCTGCTTGGTGACTAAGTGACCCTGAGGGTTTTGTCCTAGCCTTTACGAAGAGCTGTCAGAGATGTAAGCGCAGGATGGTACAGTTGTCATTGCTGTTCTGTCAGCATTCATTAGTTACACTTTAAATAACATCGAGCTCACTCAATGCAACAGTGATAGTGTTGACAAATGAAGTGATAATTGTTCGAGTTATCAAAAGCACCTATCCATTATTGGACTATACATCACGTTGAAATTGGTTATTGCAATTTGGAGTTTATATTTTAGCGCATTCAACTATTTTAATGTTAGATAGCGTTCCTCCTAGATTTGATAAGAGTGAGAAATTAAGTTCTGATTAATGACACGTAGAGACAACTGAAAGCAATGCAAGACCAATCGTGCCAAAGCTGAACAAGCCATTTCTTTGCTAGTATAACTGTCTCGCATTTAACTTCTGGTGGAATAAAAATGTTGCTCACTGTTGTTCCATGTTGTTAACAAACAGAGGATATATACAACCATACAAATAGTTATTTTATTTAGATCGTATTCATTGTATTTTTCTGAGATAACAATCAAACGTATAGAGAGTACAAGCCGACATGCTTTTTTCCACAAGAAGCTAGACGTCATGGTGATTTACAGTGAGGTTTCAAGGGGACAGCTGAGGCTCTGAGTCTGCACGTTTTATGTTGTTTGACTGCAAAATAAAGCCTGGGAGGTAACCAAAGCGACGCTGACATTATTGCAGATTGTATTTCCCTATGCACGTTTGCATAGTGCAGGGACGATGTTTACAGTGACAACCACTCGTGGTACATAGGCAAACACAGAGCTCTCAGACAATATTGTGCAACCAGTAGTCACTTGTTAGGCTACATGTTTGCAAAACAAATGTTAACTGCTCAGGCAAACTTCTCAGGGCTCAGGGTAGCAATACAAGCCGACACCTACATTACGAATGAGCCATCCCATAAACCTGTCTGCCGCTGCTCATAAACCTGTAGCCATGTAGCCGATAACGGATAACACAAGTTGTATTTTACACCAGGTAAGGCCAAATCACTTTGTCAAACACCGTGTCAAATAAAAAACCTCAAACGAAATATGTTGTATGCGATGGTTCATCATTAATGGATGACATTTGTCTTCTTTTCTCTTCCTTCCTCGTGGCAATTATGGCCTTTGTGTTCTAGCTAGCGCGGCCTGTGTTTGAGTTTTACCTACCAGTCATTACATCACTGTGGCTGGGGCCAGATAAGGCAATGTTGAGTCAATGCTCTATAACCCCTGCTCTGTGTAAAGTGACGCTATGCACAGACAGCTGTAAATGTTTGCCAAGCAGAGAATGGAAGAACTACTTGTCCGTTATTTTAGCAGGTGGTTAACCTAGCTAGCCCAAGGACATCGTTTCTGGCTGCACAATTATAACTTGTTAACCATCTGCAACTTCAGGGACTTTGGGTGCATCGTAACGTAAATTAATACTCTAAACGTAGTCTGTATTCCCAAACACCTCATGGTTTAGGAATTTTCCACCATACATGAAATTATGCCTTTGCAACTTTGGACTATCCCTCACAAAGTTGAATATATAATAATGGAGAGTTGAGTAGTTTTCCCAGCGTTAACCATTTTATTATGTTCACATTTTAAACCCTTTGGAACTGTCAAATTGACTCAGGCATGGAGTTTAATAAGTAGCCATACTGCAGAAATAAGTGTTTATTTCTAAATCCTTAACATAAATTGTCTTAACCTCAATTCCCACCGATATAGGCTACATATTGTAAATATATGACTTGACTTATGTTTGCAATTAGTCTCTGCTACATCACATTTAACAATGGTGCCATTTGTTTCTTTTGGTAAAGGTACAATTTATGTAAAAAAGCCACTAATATAAATAAATACATACAATATATTCCTGCTTATCTAGTTAAAAGTTAAATGAAACAACTGGCACTTTCTACAACTGGCTGTGGGGCTTTGCTTACTGTATGGCCAGCTGTGGAGCTCATATGGCTTGCTATGGGGCTCTTCCTATGGCTGGCTGTGGGGATCCTTCAGTGACTGATCACTTTGATATTTCTATATGATCCTCATTACCCTCATATTCTGAAACATCCTTCTCTTTCCAATGCACTACCATTAGCTTCCATTCCATGTACTTCCAGTCGCTCCAAAGCCCACCAAGCCGAGAACATTTGGCTCAGTCTTTAATTGCTGGAGGAGGATTGTATTCAGTGACCTACACTCTGTGTGTAGCTACAGTATTTGTGTAGCCCCTCCCCCGGTGTGCAGTGGGAGGGGGCAGTGGAAGACACTGCAGGGGGAAAAAAGAGTTGATGTCTTTTCATTTCTTAGATTGTAACATATTTCTATGGTGTGAGTGAGTGTGTGTTTCTGTTGGTCTGTGTCTCATAGAACATAGAGCAGTCTCAGGGTGTATTCATGTCAAATTGACCTGAACATTGGCATAAATGTGTGGGGGCATTGTAGCATACATGCAACTACATACTTTTATTTTTCTTCGACATGTTCCTTACATAAGATAAGCCAAGGCCATGGTTTGTATGTTTTTTCCTTTGAATATCCTAGTGAATTTGACTTGAACACCACAGAGGGCTTTGACTCAATGCATAACTGACTGCCATCTCTCTGGTTGACACAAAACAAAAGCATCTGATTGATTTTATGTTGGCTTGGGAGTAATGGAGAAACGACTGATGTGCGCTTCCGCCGTTGGCTTCACTGCTGGATGTGCTTATTATATTCATCCATCTGCATCTGCTATGCTATGACAGTGGCCCACAATTAAAATAGAATCCTCATTATGGGCCTACAGTGTCTCTCTCCTGACCTGCCTTTGATACAATCAATTATTGTCAATTAGGACAGTGTTTCATTAGCAACGCACGTGATTGACTATCACTCACATTATTACGACCCTGCAATCAACATTGATTGATAACAGAGATAATATTGGCAACTGAGGATGTGATTCATGTTGGACTGGCAGAGCTTGAAAGCAGATCACACTCATATGCAAAGCCATTGTTGCTGACAGAATTCCTCAGAGAGCAGCCAAAACATTCTTTGTTCTGACATGTTGTTCTATTATTCTGTGATATTAAGGGCATGATGATATCTCTGTCTATATCATTATTCCACTGTAGCCACTGATCATTCCAACAAATCCTGATCATTCTTCAGTTTGGTTTTTAATGTGAATTTCTAAACGAAAATGTCTGCGTGTTGTACTGTCCAACCTACCAGCGTGTAAATAATCCCAATGCCTCCATGAAAGTTCACATTGTTGAACAAACCCATGGAATAAAAGATTACCAGGGACAACCAATTTTTAAGACAGCAGTATTTTGCAGTCAGCATGAAAACATTTGGTTCCAACCATGAGTTGTATATAAACTGAATATTGTCACTAATCTAATCTTTCTTAATTCATTATTATTATTATTGAGTCAAAGAAGCTAAACTACAGACCTAAAGAATTTAACAATCACTAAATTTTTATCAAAACAAATACTGTATATCTAAAAAATATATCTACAAAATAAACAGTAAAATAGAAACATATAGGCCTACATTGTGTAAGCTAATAACCACAAAAGCGTGGAAGGTAAGAGAGGTGACATTTGTGAGCTTCCGCCCACATTACAGTACGGTGCTCTGTGTTGTCGACAAGGGCCACACAATGGCCTCTATTTATGCCAAACATAGGCCTCGCTGTTGTCAAATCAATGTGGGAGGAAAGACAAAAACAAAGGAAGTCAGAGAGGTACGCTGTGGGTAGCGATCAGGCTGGATTCCATAGCTGGCATTTCAGAGAGGTCACAGTGCCTGGCACCTTTGTAGTGTAGCCAGAAATGTCGTTGTGATGGCTAGTGTCCTGTTGAGATGCCACACGCACCTGAGGATTGAGCCAGAACCGCCCGATGTCTCGCTGGAGAAAAAGTTTTGATTATCCCCGAAGCTGCACGCAATAGCATTCCAACGGTGCGGAAATGGGCACATATACTGTACACACAAGGCAGACACTAATCCATTAGCATGTAACAATCCTTGCTACACATAAAAGCAGAACAGCATGGCAACTGCACTACTGTACGGTACAGTCACAAACCTTTACACAATGTGTTTTAGGAACAATTCATTACATACATACACATACAGTATATATTTACATTTCCAGGACTGAGAATATGGATGCATGTTAAAACTGAAGTAAATTCATGACGTTTACATGTAGCCTGCAGGAGATTTACATACACACACACAGTTTATATTTACATTTCCAGGAGTGAGAATATGGCTGCATGTTAAAACTGAAGCAAATTCATGAGGTTCACATGTAACCTGCAGGAGCTTGTTGCTGTTTTGTTATAATTACAGCTTTGACTGACATGGCTGTAAAATGTTCAGATGCATTCCTGCAGGCAAATTCATATTTTACTGATTTAAACACAAGCAGCTTATCTAGTCTAAAGACGTAGTGACAGTTGACGTTTTACAGACGTGATGTGCCGATAGACAAAGCTGCACGTTTATACTATTACAGTATATTAAAGCATAAGACTTTCACATGACCCTTGACTTCAAGGGCATGCACACCAATTATATTTGCCATGTGAATCCATAAACATTGTCAAACCAAAATTAAACTAAACGAAAATTAAATGTGCCGTACTCAGCGTGCACTGGGAAAGTTCTATGGAAAATCATTTTATGATGACGTACTTTTACAAATTACAAATGGGTTTAAATTGACTGGTCAGATTAAACATGTAAAACACAAACTATAGGCCAGTTTCACAGACATGGATTAAACATAGTTTTATACTAATAATGTTTTTCATACTTTTTCATTCATTTTCTTTTAGTCTTGGACTAGGCTTAATCTATGTATGTTAAACTGGATTTAAAAACCCAGGTTTGACAACAAAGATAATACATTGTAAAATAAGACATTATGTAAGAGAGCCATCATATTTACCAGTATAAATAATGTAATGGGAAGCACAACTGTACCCTCTCTGTAAAGCACTGTGGGTCTGTGGCCTGCAATTCTATATGAAAAGTGCTATTAATAAAGGTTTATATTATTATTAATAAACTCAATCATGTTTAAACAAACACAATTCACATGAGCAACTCAAGTTAAGGAGCCAAGGATCCAGAACAATGACTTGGAAAATGAACATAATACATGGCCTTTCTTTTGGCTTTGAAACATATTGTGTACAGCTACAGATAACTAGACCTGAACCCCCACTAAGAAGACCTATGTATTCTAAATAACAGGAGAATATTAGCATGCCTTCACTGTAAAGTCACCACACAAAATGTAATATATAATAGTTAGCAGCCGGAAAATAAACCAGTGTAACATCCCAAAATAGCATACAACTAAAATGGTACATCTACAACTGAAACCACATCAGCTCTTAGACACTGAGACAACCCTCCTTAGCAAAGCCCAGAGGCCATCTATCTTCCCACTGTCCACTTTAAAAGTAGGCGGTGCTGGAATTTCTGCAATGCGAGATTTCCCATGCATTTGTTAATGTCATCATTTCATCGCAAGATATTTCAATGTTAATTTAGTGCCTATAGAGTACATTAACACACAGATAATACATCTGTTATAAACCCAATGGCCCCATTCTCTTTGAGTGCATGGAATGTGTTTCTATTTGACAGAAGCCACTACTGGACTATGTCCCAGTTGCCCTCAGCAACAATAAAGTGATTTACAAGTAGTAGTTAATGGATATTAGGACCATGAAATAACAATGCCCAACAAGCATTCGCACACAATGCAGTCATGTGTTGGCGTAAAGCCATCTAAGCAGACCCATTGACAGTGAACAGCACCAATGATGCAATCACCAACAGCAGGAAGGTAATCATTTACCTAAAGTACAGGTGACTGACTGCTATTATCTCAACTACTGGCAACTGCTAGCCAATCACAGCTGGGTCATGCACCTGCACCTTTGTGGTTTCAAGATGACATCACTCGGAATGGATGCACAAATTCATTCTTTTTTGTATCATCGACTCTCATTGTTTCTCAGAAACAAACTAACGCTGATCATGATCTTCATGCCTTTGCATGAATGAATAGAAATATAACTTACTAAATAAAAACTCTACAAAACGTACAGCCATTATATGATGATGCACACTACCGGTAGGGATGATCAGTTATCAGTTTTGTAAACGCAGTTTGTTTGTTTAGGAGAAGGTAGGGAAACACAATCCTAGTTTACGATTCCTCGTACAGTACTGTATGTATCACAGAGGGGGGGGGGGGGGGGGGTTAATTAACATCCAATGTAAGCATGAGGACTTAAAGGCATAGCTGTCCGGGTGGGGGCGGCAGGACTCAAATGCACGACAGCAGGATTCAAAATTAGTCAGCTATTGCAAGCTAATTGCATGCTAATACACGTTTCACCAAATACTCACCAACTATCTCCTTTTGCTAGCTATGCCGTTCTCTGTGCGTGTGGAAAAAATGATAGAGTCCTTTCATGTTCCTATTTATGGAGCTGACTCCGTAAATAGGAACATAAACAAAGCAGTGAAACACTCATAACAACAAAGCCGTACTGTAGTATTATACTTTGCTTCACAATGTGTTTCAATGTGTGGGGTGGCACCGCGGAGGGATATTCTTATGATGCTTGCTAACTCAAAGTTAGCAAGCATTATTTTTGAAAATAACTAACCCTGCCTTTAACGTGAAATTTAAAAAGTTAAGAAAGCTACAGAGGCCTAATGTGTGTTCAGTCACAACGAGAACACAGTGGCGTAACTCCTCCTTGACAGAAGACACCCCCAAGAGGCCTATCAGTAACAGGCTGCTTAGAAGCTTTACTACCCTCAACACAAAGAACAGTCTGTTAGGCTTGAAGGGGAGGGGGGACATCCCTAGCCCCAGGAGGCTGCAAAGACAGGTGGATATCCCCACAGGGCGTGTATGTGGGGGCTGGGAGGTCGACTGTTTGGGTAATCAGAGTCAAGTCAGAGACAAAAACATGGTGTCACTTCAACAGTGTGGCTTTCAAACTGGTCTACAGTTGGGTTAAATGTCTTCTGTGTGGGACCTCAAACGAGCGCAATCCACTATTTTTTGTATGCTTTCCTTCCTGGTCATAGAGTCTGTCCATCTTTACTTCAAAGATGACAGCTGAAAAATATTGCTCAGATTTTGCTTTGTAAACGTTCTGGTAGAGAGTACTTCGCTGTAATTTTAACTTTCCAAAAATACATTGCAGCAGTGGACTTCATCCAAACACTGCCAAAGTAGAAATGATCTTGGGCTTGCATTGAAGTTTTGGGTTTGAATGGAGGGGCTCCAAGGAAATGTTGCCAGATTTACATGTTTACCACGCCCGTTATACTTCACCTCTAAGCAAAGCACTTTAAGGTTATGTTGTACTATTTTTGAAATGCTTTTATTTTAGCTGAGAGAGCTTTCAAGGATCTAGCTCTAGCTTCGTGCCAAGAGGACAGACAAGAATAGTTTTGTTTATTTGATGGAGTCCAGTCATCTAGGATCCAAGGGTGACCAGAGAAAAACTTCTAGTAGATAAGAGAATTAAACACACTTTTCAAGGAAAGAAAGATGTCTCTATTACACTGTGAGTAAAAGAAAACAGAAAGTATTATACTTAAACATATAATATTTCTTGATTCATGATGACGTATGGCCTAACAACGTGGTAACTTGTTCCAATTATTTGGATAACCATTAATAAAATACCAAATTTAATGAGTGTTCAACTCCCTCTTAAAAAATGTATTTTTATTTAATTGTCTGATTTCATTATGAATTGTCAGTTTATTGAATGTTCAGCTGCCTCTTCAGAGAAGTAATTTTCAGTGGCTTTCATAATTTTTAGATTTCTAACAACCAGATTTTTAATTCGAAGTTCACCGTTGTAACACTGCTATGTGTTAGGTAAATGCAAATGCGGAACTTTTACAACAACTACAGGAATAACAAAACAAGGTACAACACTGCACATGCAATGAAAGGCCGGGAACCAAGGGAACACCAGAGTATTAATACAAATGGAAACATGTGAAGCCAATAACCACATCAAAACAGGGAAGCCACGGACTGGAACTTGACAAACTGGACAGGGAACAAGAAGCAAACAACCGGACTGTGACAAATGGACTATATCATCACACGCAAAGGAAAAAGAATCCCCTGTCAGTAATACTGCACTGGTGGGTGTGGTGGAAATCCCGTGTGATGGAGGAAGCTGCTTGTATCTTTCTCAGAGAATCACGTCTCCATCATCCCCTAGCTGTCGGAATATTCCCAGGACAATTTTTTGGGGAGGGGTGGAGGGGTGCTATTGGGAGGAATAGATCTCATTATGTCAAATATATATACTCTGAGGCAAAGTACTGAAGACTTGCAGTATTACCAGGTCCAATATAAGCAGACAGACTGACACATGAGCTGTGTATGCGTGTTCTGACTGAAATGCTTAAGGAAAAGCTAAGTGAAGCAAACTTCATAGCAAGACCCTATAAAAATTACTCTACTGTTAAGTAGCTATTTTCACAAAATCCCAATCAAATTTTTGAAACATGTCATCAATTGGCTTGCTAGCCCGCACGCCAGCCTGATAATAGAAATGTTGATTTTGCATTATGGCTCTTACATTTGCCTCTCTTTAAATTTGAGCCTGGGAACTATGATGCAAATCACAGAGGTGGAGCTTACACAATCAGAAGGCTTTGGTTATCTCTAGGGAACAATGTAAAAGCTTCACCCTGGATCCTTTATGTTTGTGTTGCAGTTGCCATTCAACATGGCCTCAAATCAGACTATATACACAACCTCAATTTCAAATCGTTTTACTCCAATGCCAGACACCAGAAAAACAATCTTCTGCCTCCGTGATACTTACAACTAATTACAGGAAGTGACAACTTCAGACGACTTCACAGAAAGCCGACTAACAAATGTCTTTATGTGCATGCGTTATCTCAGTCGTGATGACTCCAAAGTCAGCTGTCAAACAGCCAAGCCAAAAGTTCAAAAGCTCTGCTGGGGTCTTCTGAAGTCCTAATATAGCCATAGAAAGCCTCCCATCCCAGGGTACGAAGATAGCAAAAGATCAAATCGAATAGAGGTTTGTTTTGTTCTCTATTTGACAGTTGAGGCTTCCTGGCTGATGTAGCCCACTGTTTAATCTCCCTTAGCTCAGTCGAAGGGTTGGACCACGCTTGGTGTATATGAGCACACAGAGCCAACCGCCATCCCAACACAGACTTCAAACATTGCCAGCATCCCAGGGCTATACCTGTCTGATATCAAGGTGAATGGAGAGGGAGGAATATGTCAGAGAATCACAACTGCAAAACAAGGATGCTAAAATGTTTAAAAAAAAAAAAAAGATTTCAGAGGAGTAATTCGACTTGTTTTCTTTATTAATTGTTGCAAGAACGGCAAGCCTTGAACCATGACTTCATGTATGAATGTGCAAACAATTCATTAACAGTTCTCTGTTGACATTATAAAGGGCCAAACCTTTCCTATGTCAATAGCCCTATTGACACCGGACGGACAGCACAGATAGATCAACATATAATACAATTAGTCACTTGTGTGAAAGGGTAATTTGACTAATGTGCTGTACAGTACCGTATAGGTTGCACCCTAGGGTGAGTGTGTTGACATTACTGTTGGTCATACACTGGTTAAACGAGATGCTTCAACAGAAAATCTTGTCAGATCCAAAGCAGTTTCTCCTTGGCAGTTATATCTAGGATGTGCATGCGGCTCTTCAAACACTGATGAGTCACACTAGTAAAACACATTCTGAGTATTACAGCAAACTGTTTTTTTTGGTAATCATTGGATGGGTTAACGTAATTTCTGGTACTGATCCAGAGCCATTGGGTGACTTTTACAATAAAAATGGTACACTCTGTACTATGCAGCAGAAATGTGTTCCATTTATAAATTATCCAACAGGAACATCATGAGTATACTTCTGTCATGAAGGAATCGTCACAGATAAAGTTAATTTCACCAGGCACAGTCGTGGTCCAGCCATACTATAGGTCCAATAAAGCATGCCCCCACCTTGGCAGTGAGCCAACTGAAAACAGACGAAAATGTTATCTTCCTGGCTCAGGAGATATAGACTTCACATACGATTTACAGTTATACAATTATCAAATTGAAGCCATGGGTTCACTGTGGCTGAAGCTGAGCTGGATCTGTGTCAGTGAAGCAGAAACTCCGCAGAGGAACATGACATTAGCAGTATGGTGAAATGACATTCAAGAAGTATTTTTCCTATATGAAACTAGATTTTCCTGCTCATGGATCAGCCTTATTAACTTTGCACGACATCATAAATCTCCCTTTATGGAGTTCTCCTGTCTGGAAATGCAGGCGGAAGACACAGTAGGCTTTAAGTGCTGTCAAGTATTAAAACTACTGGGAACGAGAACAACTAAAAAAAGTATCTTTTTTTAAATGTAATTAAAGGGAATGGTATGTTACAGAGAGTAGTGACAGCCATTCAGCACTACTGAGTTTCAAACAACACGTGGACACACATTCATACAATTAGATGGATTTCAAATATAATTCAGATTTGTCTGCATATATTCTGCAGCATGTCAAACGTCACCGGACATTTTTGACATAATAGCGTCAGTTCAATGATGGAGGAATTCCTCTAGCTAAACAACAGGCCAGCAGAATGAAGGATTGCATAGACGAACTCTGGCCAACTGTCCATTTCCTTTGCGGCTTCCTGTCTGAGGGCTCCATGTGTATGGGTCTCTTTGATGCCCTCAATCTAATGCAGTAGCCCATATCATGTATCGACTGTATTCCTGCTGACAGACTAACAGTGAACCAAACTGGTTTTAGCTTTCACTTCACCCCTTGGGTCCAACCCCAGTGTCTAATTTGCTAATGGAGCACTACAGATGGCCCCACTCAACTCTATCTCACTGTAATAATTTGCACTGAAGAGAAGTAATTAGGAAAGCAACTTACTCTGCTCTGGAGCTAAAATGATTCATGAAATGTTTCAGATCTCCTTCTTGTTTGGTTTTCACACGGCCTACGTGCATTTCACCACCATAGTACGGAACTAGCATTGGTGACAGCTATCTTAAAAGACTATTTGTCTTCCATTTAAAAGACTCCCTCCTTCCTAATAATCCAATATGTAATATCTACATTTACCGTGATTTGTCAGTGATGTTCATTACTGAACTGCATATTATTCTGAAATACTTCCAAGTTTATAAAAAACTTTCATTAAAAAGGTTGAAATGTGAATGAAATAAATAAGAAAAGAACACAATGTTGATTGCAATAATTGGAGATGGAAATTTGTTCCGTACTTTAAGGGAAACGTGGTAACAATGGTAACCTGAGATACTATGGTTTGAGTAATACTGTACAAACCCTACAGTTAACTTTTATGGCAGCAACTAGACTAAAGTCATGCTTAGCTGCATTGATATTCATAGACTCAACAACGTATAATTATGTGACTGACAGGACATTAATTACTTGGCACAAGGTTTATGGGAGACCTCGAAGGTTGCCTTAAGTAGGGCTTAGAAAGGCTAAAAAGGAAGAAAAAAAAAGTAATGTAAGGCCTACTGTACAGAATATTGACTCACTATAACAAACTTGTAAAACCCGTTCTGTCCATCCAATTACTTCAAGTCCAGCCTTGTCATTCTTCCTAAAGGAATAGACAGCTAGTCATCAATTACGTTACATTTAAGATATTTTGCAGTAACTAGCAAATAGCAGTCGTCATGGCAACTTGTGTTCTTCTCATTAGAGTAGTGACAGATGCTGTGCTGCCATTCATAAGTAACTGTGGCTTAGCTTGGTTTAGCTCGTCAGGGAGCTTAAGGCTCTAAGGCAGCATACAATAAATAAAGCTTATTTGCACTTCCAAGTGCAACTAAAAAAATTTGGTGTCTATCCCACATTAAGTGAGGCGGTTGCTAAATATATAATTAGTTACTAATTACTAATTATAGAATATAAAAAGCAAGGCTTGAAATTCAATCTGTGCTAGAGGAGCCTATAACAGAATTCAATTTAGAACTCATTAGCTCATGATTAATTATCAAGGGAGTCTTTCCACAGCTAAGGTTTGGCTGTCAGGCTAAACAAAGAGCGTGTCATCCTAGTCGGAACAACTGGTGAAGTATGTCCTGTGGCGCTGGATTGTTTGAGACCACTGGTCTCATCTTTCAAGTAATGACTTTCCCCTGTACACAGTCTGCCTGGGAATTGAGTTTTTGCAAACAAATAGCTATAGAGATGGATTCTGTACCTGCTTTACTTTTTTTTATTGGTTTGTGCCTCCACTTGAACCAGGCATGCATAAAAGCTTTAGGGTTATACTGCAGTCAGTCTTGTCTTAATGTCTGGCCATGTACTCTATCCCAGATTCCTCTGTAGTCTGAAGAATTTGAATTAAAGGCCAAATGGGCATGGTCAATTCCTGAATTTAAAATAGTGTAATTGTTCTCCTAGCATTTTATTTTTTAGAGAAAGGTAAGGCAGGTTGACAAGCAAACTTAACATGATTTCCTAAACTACATTATGAGCACCACTAGTTATGAATACTATATTTGTCTGTGCTAACTCAAATAATAATTGGAACAATTAAATGTTTCTTTGGTTGTCCAAAAAAACACTCACACATGTTATTGGCACATTTGTGGAATGAAACAATAATGAACAAAGTAAGATAGGGGTCAATAACCAATATATTATTACATTATCTCAGCATAGCTTTTGAAAAGTATTAAAAACGATTTTTAAAAGCAGGTATAGCACACGAGTGATAAGCACATAGGCAAAGCTAAAATCATTTAGAAATGAACACCATTTTAGATGTAAAATGTGCCCATACTATAAACCAACATCTGTTTGACATACGTCCACCAAAAACAAATCCCCATTTTAAGTGTTGCCTCAGGCTGAAACTTTAAGACAATAGTATTGTCAAACCTTAAAGTTGAGTCAATTTAGCTAAATGCTTTTATAACTTCATAGAAAGAAATAGTGAGATTCTTCGTTTTTAAATTATATCTGTTCAAGACTAATTGATTTAGAATCTTTCATACAGTAATGCTTGTTTGTTATACTTGTGTATCTGTATTATGTATAAGCTGCTGCCTATCTTGGCCAGGACTCTTTTGCAAACGAGATTCTTTATCTCAATGGATACTTCCTGGTTAAAAAAAATAAAAATAGATTGGTTAAATACAGATAGCAACGACTGTCTCAAACTTTCAATGAACTTACTAACCACTTTGGTGTTAAAAGAAAAAATGCAATGCTGACTGAGGTATGACATTTATGAAATCAGTTAAGATAAGTTAAGAAGACACAAAAAAAGGTTAAGATACATGTTGAGCTAGGTTAGTGTACTTAGTGTTGTGAGCAAATTGTACTTTGTGCTTTAAGCAAATTGCAGTGCTATTAGCAAACTGTTGATACACTAGCACCCAATACACCTTATTTTGCCACACAAAAAAAGGCCTCCTAGCACCCTGTGAAATCTTTTTTTCCAACTGTCTGTAAAATTCAAAGCTACATTTATTTAGCTCAAATGATTGTAGTTTTCCAATAAAGTGCAAATTAAATTTGCCACAGTTGAGGGAACAAACATGTTTGACATACAGTATTTTACACAGTAAGATTGGTAAACTAGTCCTTAATAGCTGCATTAAAACCCTGAAAATGTATGTTTTTGACACAGACTGCGACACTGTAACTTTCAAACTGCTACTTATCTACAGATTTCATTGTGTTCAATTACAAAATGAATTTGAGAAGTTGTTAGCCTATATTAGGAGCCTATATTAGTAGAATGTAGACTAAATTGTATCTGGAGTAGAAATGCCACTTGCGTGAAACTATAGTGAATATTTTCAGTCATTAATTCGGTCAACAACACAAAATATATTATGTCAACTGGTATAACATTAAGTGGCAGATGTTGATGCACAACATAATATTTGGTTGCAGGCAACAAAGCAAACATAATTGATCAAGTAAAAGTGTCATTAAAAAAAACCAAAAAAACATCAGACCACTTTTCAAACAAGTGGGAAATAAAATTAAAAAGTCTCAAGTGACTGGTGTGACATTGCCACAGAACATACAGTAACGTGCAAGTCAGTAAACAGCTTATGAATGCTATCCAAAGCAGTAGTATTCATCCGAATCGACTCGCAGTTTCAGCGGGGATTTGCTAAACGTCTCCTCGCGAATAAGGGAGTCCTCCGCGAAGCAGTCGGAGTCCGTCGGCGACGGGTGCTCCGCGAGATCTTCAGCTAGCGTGTCCAGATAGCTGCCTATGGAGATGCCATCCAGACCATCACCGTTGCAGTCGTGCAGACTGTTTAAACTGCTGCGCAGCGAGGTGCCGTCCTGGCTGTCCGATAGGCTGTATAAGCTGCCCGTCAGGCTGCCCTCTTGGCTGGCCACGCCTCCTTTCTCCTCCATCACCCAACGGATGGACTCTATGCCTTCGTTGATGGACATGAGCTGGCGCATCAGCTTTACGTCAATGGCTCGCAGATGTGCCTGCGTGTTGGAAAGAAGACATGTACATGTGGAGCGCAGAGCATGTCAGTTACCTAGCATACCAACAATAGCCAATTACATAATACCTTAAACTTTATATCAATTTGCCAATGCCACAGTAAGATTAAAATATATGCAATTATTCCAGCATAGCATATGCTTGAAATAATATCGAATAATGCCCAAATTCAAGCAGCCCATACAACCTTGCAATGCTCTAGTGAAAATGTTCCAAGCTGTGGGTTTCAGAGCATTGGTATGGGGTCCTGTAAATAAAACGTGGATACATAATATAAAAAGATCCAAACCACAAATATAATTACTTAACCAAAGTCAATTCGGCATTATACATTTAAAAATAAATGTCCCAGAGGCACCCGGCACTGAAAAATGTAACTCCTGTCTATAGTCTCTCTCTCTCATATTCACACAGAAATGAGAGATGGTTTTCAATCCACTTGCAGAGATGGCACTGTGAGCCTATTTTCCATGAAAGTAAAAAGCACCTTACTTGCTGCAAAAAGGAACTTTAAAAAAAAAATCTCAAACATGTCATGTAATGGCCTGGCCATTTGGCGGGCTGTGGAATATCAAATGATATGACTCTACACAGTGTGCTCATTGATGTATAGTACCACTATACATCAAGGCCATTCACTGTGGGAAGGTGGCCAGCCTCTGGGGTCATTCAAAGGAATTTCCCCATTTTCATAGTGGCCACCAGCTAGCGAAATGCATAACAGCCGTTATACAGTTAAAATGCATTCAGCCAGGTGGGGGCTAGGTTGATACAATATTCCAGACAGCTGGCTTAGTAAAACAGAGCCTTTCTTGGGAGTGAATTCACAAGCTGCCTACACTTACAGTAGTCCATAATGATGGCAGTGTTTTTGCTCTGTGAGTATATCCAGTGCAAGCACATGCACAGACGCACATATTATTGTAAAATGAGAATGCATAAGTACATTATTAAAGTATATTTAAACAATGTACAGTAAACTAGTTGTTGTGTAAAGGCTACAATAAGCATCAATAACAACGGGGCTGTTAATGATCAGTTATCTAACATACTGTAGGTTCAACTGGTTGTGGTCAAAATCTTGTTGAGCTCATGAGAGAATATCTATAAAATTGGATTACAGATTAACATGTGAATTCAGACAGGACCAATGACAACATCAAGAGCCAAATATGGGCAGACTGAGTAAAAGTATTATACAACAAGTGTTTTGGAAACATATTGCCACTTTTTTTAGTTCAATTTCTCAGTACATTTATACGAGTAAATTTAACCACAGGCAGGCGCTCTGGAGTCTGGAAGATAACTCAGATATTTAGTTCCAGGCATAAATAATATATTTCAACTTCATATATTCAGTTCCAGGCATAAATAAAATATTTCAACCTATTTCATTAGCAAAATGCTCTCTCCCTCTAGCCTAATTACATTTTACTCAGTGAGTCAGTCATTTTATCACAGCTATAGTCTTCAAAGTGCGGTGAACGATCTGCTCTGAAATCCTAATACCATTGGTAACGTTTAGCCTATATTTCAAGAGAAGGGGGAGCAGTGGTGCTATACCATAATTCTTATGATCACTGTCTAAAAATAAAGTGAGCAGGACCTGCAAAGGTTGAACACAAGAACAAAGTGTCAAGACTTTCACGGATGGGTTTGAATCACACGTTTTGTGATTAAGTGTAATTCTTGTAGGCTAGACAAGTAAGACATGGAAACACTCACCATTTCTTGTTTTAAAAGCAACATTTTGCTCTCCAGTCTCTTCAAGTCAGCAGAATTTGCCCGGTTCTTCGTAAAGTGCGGCACAGAAGAGATATCGTGCTTGCCGTGATGTTTTACCCCTGCAAGCGACCGAGCCAGACTATCGGGGACTTTTCGACCCAATTTAGTCTCAATATCCGTAAAATCAGGCAAAACGCTGTCGTTGTCCTCGTCCATAGCTAACAAATAAAGTCCGATAAAGGGCTACTGTGTTTTCGAGCAGCAAAACAAATTATGTGGCTCCGACGTCCGACTTCAGAACATCTTCCAATGACTTCACTGACAAGAACACGGTCGGCAATTGGGAAAGAATGGACAGAGGACGAAACGACGTAAAGTTACTGTAAGTCAATCACAATTTGTTGAAACACGATAGGCCCACTCAAAACACCATAAATGTTGCTGCTACACTGCAGCAGGTGTGTTTAGCGTTTTTAAAAGTAGGCTCAGAGTCCACAAACTAAAATGTATAGCAGAGCTGGTTAGGCTATTGCTTCCTCTGATCTGCTGGGGATATTAGACCTCCAGCTGTAATGTCTGATTCGTGAGTGGATGAACGTTTATACAGCAGGGGGGTTGAACAACGCGTGCTTTGCTCGGACCCACCCTAAACAGCGCTTCCCCTGAAACCTGACACTTCCAGACAGGTGAGGTGTCACCGGAAAACAGTTGACACATGCCAAGTGTAATTTTTGTTGGTTAAAATACAAAGACATGGAGCAAACACCCCGCATTGTATAGGCTGATTTATCTTAGTTGCCTACTTACTGTTAAGATAGACTATATGTATTATAGACTCGGTTCAGCAATCAAATGTATTCAATTGTCTCTAAACAAGATAGCAATGAATGATTCTGAGAGTGGACTGATGCACCTCCTTGTGGACTATTAACGCCATGACCACAATAATAAATAACAAAAAGTCTACAATTTTCCACAATTGTAACTTAGAAAACCTGAAACTCTGATAGGCTAGGCCTAACAAATCCCCCAAACAAGTTTGCAAACATGCAAGCAAAATTTTGAGGGCTGACATTTCACCAAAAAAAAAAAAAATGCATCACCATAGTTTGATTTGACTTTGTGTATGTAAAAACATATTTAATAATAAAAATGTGTAGGCACATGGATGACATCGTACTATTTTAAAACCAATTAAGAACTTTTTTTTTAAATATAAAGTCACATGCACCATGTTTGGCACTAATGTTTCATTCCATTTTGTATATAAAAGCATGAGCATATCTGATGACAATATTAACAAAGCATTACTTTTATGAGTTTAAAATAAATAATCTATTGTGATCAAATAAAACCACATAAATAGTCCTTACATCAAATTAGTTAAATTGATGTGATTTTATTTTACTAAAACTATTTGGCTAGATGGGCCACCTTAACAAGTGCCTGTATTAATACACAAATACGATTAACTGAATGACACTGAAGTAATTAATTGCATAACTAATTATTATGGACAACTAATGTGTCATGGTTACAGCCTTGTGGCTGGTCAATTCCCCCCTTTTCTGTTCTTGTTTTGTGATCCAGTCCTGGCTTTCTGTTTTTCCCCATTGTCATCCCCAATCAGTGTATTGTCTACACCTGTTTCCCTTAGTATTCATACCCCTGGTTTTATTTGCCTGGTGCTGGATTGTTAGTTTACCCTCTTGTCTCTGGCTCCAGATACCCCTGTTTGCTAGTTGGTTATTCTGTTCTGAACTCTGCTTGATCCTGTATTGTACCGTTGCCTTGTGGATTTATATTGCCACCCCTGCCTGTCCCTGACAAACGTTTTGGATTAAACATATTGTTGACTACACGTACCTGTGTGTGGTCTGGTGTAATTGCATTTGGGTCCTCCCTGACACTGATCATAACATAATGAATAAAATATTGCCATATTACCAACTGAAAGTAGGCTCCGGAACAGTGATAGGTTACTAAATATTGAGGACATGTCATCATAACAAAACATATGTATTTGTTAAAGAATCTTTCAGATGTATTTGTATGAGAAAGTAGCCTACTCTGACTGACCACAGGACTGCAGGATACTGACATCTGTACACAGTGTAAGACTTTTCACAGCAGTAATCCCAGATGTATCTGTATAACATTTTAGGTTCCCTTCCATTATATCCTCTGGTCTCCTGTTTTCCAGCTTCAAGCATTTTAAATTCATGGTTGAATGGTGTTACTGCACTAGTGAGATACTAGTTGTTATAGTGGTGGTATTACACAAATGAGACACTAGTTGTTATAGTGGTGGTATTAGACTAGTGATATACTAGTTAGTGGTGTTACTACACTAGTGAGATACTAGTCGGTATAGTAGTACTTCACTAGTGAGATACTAGTTGGTATAGTAGTGTTCCTACACTAGTGAGATAATAGTGGTGTTACTACACTAGTGAGATACTAGTTGGTATAGTAGTGTTCCTACACTAGTGAGATACTAGTTAGTGGTG